>NW_019379459.1:447514-461451 GCF_000648655.2 Copidosoma floridanum | reverse complement strand
ATATATATATATATATATATCAAGGCTGTACAAGAGCAAAATGCTCCTACATTGTTTTTTTTTTCTGAGCTCCCTATGGAGTATCTCACTGTCATTTATATTTTTTATATTTAAGTACGATTATTGTTATTAGTATGATTTATAATGGGGTTCTAACATTGCAATACTTTACATAACGCATGGGAGTAGAAACAACATTTTTTTTTAATTAAAAGTCAAAAATTATGTATAATAGTTATAACTTGAAAAATTATTGGATAATTAAGCCAAAATACTCTGATTTGCTTCTTTGGTTACTATGAAACAGTTGTTTAAATTTTTCGTTAAGTCGCGTGCAAAGGTATAAAAATTTACGTCACCATCTCGACGATATGAACTTAATAACGAACATAAAAAATACTTTTATGATTACTTATTTGTTGTATTTTCATTCCTACATACTTTACCTTATTTATTAACAAAAAAAAAATTCTCTTTTTGAACGGACTCACCCGCATATCCAAACGTGATACTTTACCTGTAACGAATATATGGATACAGAAAGTTACTTATAATATTTTTAATCCTTACCGTAACAATAGTTTGTTTGTCTTTTTCAAAGATAACAAGTCATTATTCTAGAATCAAAAAATTGTGATTAAATGTAATTTTTGCAATCCCATCACTGTATAGAAAGCTTGACATCTTTATCACTGCATCCGAGTGATTTGAAAGGAATTCCAAGAGATATCATTCTTTCTTCGAAAACAACTTGTTTAGGCTTATAGTCTCACCTCACTTCAATCATCTTTCGACGATCCTCAAATTGTACATAATTTGTACGTAATGTAGTTGTAATAGTCCTTACCCTTCCTACCTTTGACATTTACTCGGTGGAAAATAATTATCCTTATTGAGTCCAGAAAGTGTATGTACTCCAATTGGATTTCACTGAATCATAACTATCTACATCAATGTAATTAAATTGAAACATTCCGGGCCAAAATTATAAAACGTACTATTAACAGGAGACGTATCCCCTTCATTTACTTAAAATATCCTCACGGCGTAACTTCAATCCTCCTTGCAATTGTAATGTACATGTATATTAAACTTGGGCCTTAACTTCATCTTTACTTTCTCGAGTCTTGAAACGTTTGTCACACCAGATAAAAGGGGCCTCGGTGTCACGTTTCGGGGATGCGAGCCGATGCGCGTCAAATTACCAGGACACGACCACGACGGGAGATGCAGGTACGGATAACAGTAACGCGGGAAGGGAATCATTCGGAGGTGCCACCTCACTTCTCGAAAATCAGGGAGCGCACAGGTTGATACTGCGGAGGAATCCAAAGTGAGTTTTCAAGCCAAACACACCCACCCTCTAAAAAAAGCGATCAACGCAATGAGACCATCCTTCTGACATTGCACTATAGAGAAGAGAGAGAGAGAGACGACAATTATTGAACAACGACGAGAGCCTCTTGGCATCGGGGGCTCAAAAAGGCTTTTAAAACACAGAGCAAAAGTAAAGACACTCGCACGCCTCCCCAGTAAAAAAAAAAAAAAAAAAGGACAGATTTGGATAGATAAATGCATACATGAAAAAAAAAAAAAAAAAGAAAAAAGGGTGAGACGTAGCAGCGAGCACGGGGGTGCGGAGCGTTAATCAGATAACGGTCGAGGGAAAAAGGGAGGGGGGAACGATGCCTCGATTGGCGGGATGGGGGTGCACCGAGCATCCCGTCGGAAAGGACGCAACATATACGCAACGATTTGAAGTGGTTTAGAGAAGAATGGGCAGCCAGGAGTTTTTGTATTATACGCAGATTATCAACCTGCTCGGGCTTATGGGTAAGTGGGGCCCGGCGGGAAGGGGAAGAATTCCCCCGAAGGCTGCGCGTGGACGGAAGGAGGGTTCGAGGGTGCACGGGGGGCAAGCCCAACTCCCCACGGGACGGGGGAACGGGAGACATACTCTTTATGCTCGATATAATACCACTCGCTTTCTCTCTCTCTCAAAACATACACACTTCGCTTATGCGTCTCTCTCTCTCTCACTCCAAGGCCTTTGTACATCTCTGCACTCTTTTTGCTTTTTGCATTTTCGTACACACGGGCGCCTCTCTACTACGCGCCTGTGCGTCTGTGTATGTGCCCAGTGATTCCACGGCGCTTCTCTTTCATGCTCGAAACGTTGCTTTCTTTTCGTCCATGTTCTTGTGTACTAAAAGGATATTACTTGTATCCAGCAAAGAAAACTCCCAGAGAAAAACAAAAGGTGCACTCAATTTATTGTCATCGTTGCAGGGTGTGCGTGCGCGGGCGACACATAAGTACAGGCAAACTTCGAAGTTCCGTATGAAGTTGGTGTGGTGTTACGGCAGCGTCGCGTGCTCGCATTACTTATGAACGAGAGTCGGGCAATTGCCATTATCGAAGTATACACGGCGAATAGACAGTTTGAGCCAGTGTTGAATTATGCAAGGGGACACGGGCAAAGGCAAACAGTAAATTTTACCGCCTTCCATGCGTGAGGATCATCATCATCCGTTTTCTCCGTTTCGTCTTTTGCGGTTCGAGCTTCGGATGGGACAGCCGTCGGTGGAAACTTTGTTTTTCACTGTAAGTGCGGCTCTAATCATCCCTCGATTGAATTAAATAGTCGATAATACCGTCGGATCACTGAATGCAACTTATGACGATACACGTCAAACTCACGTACAATTGTTTTGCTGTTGTTAATTCGATGTTGTTTTTTTTCTTCTGTCATTTGTAGCATTAAATGAGTGTTTGTTCTAAATCTCCATGGCAGCATGGCAGGGGGTGTATTCTATGATGGACCAGAAAGAAGGAGAATGGCTTGTCTGACGTATTATAATGACGTCTTTTGGGACTGCCGCAAAACTCGAGTGACTCGATAGCTGCTTCAGTGCTACGGAATCACAACGACAAAAGGGATGTAACTTGTAGTATCACGAGTCAAGATTCACCTATTGTATTATGTGTACCCGAGCAAATAATAGATTATAAAGAAGAAAAACAAATCGTAATTGCATCAAACACTTTTTGTTTTGCTTGATTCAAAATTAAAAAAAAAAAAAAAAATACGATTATTATAAACATTGAAAAAGTTTATCCTTTTCGTACATATAAATTTTGATTACTGTAACAAAAGTGTCATAGTGATGCATGATATATTCATTCATAGAACAACTAATCCTCGAAGCTAAACGTAAATGTTGTAATTTTATCAAGTATATACGGATGTTTTTTTTATAAATTAATTACACACTAATATCTCTTCATTTCACTTATTCTAACATTCAGTGTTTTTCGCATAATATGCATAATAGTTGTACATACGGTCAAATAAAATTTTCATCCGAATAACGAAGGTGAGAGGTAAAACAGCAACAAAAAAATGACTGCCCGACTGCAAAATTACACACACTTGTAACTCGGATTCCTTCGCTATTTGCTCTAAATTCTCAGACAACCGTATCCATCGATGGTAGGTGATCATGTAGTGTTTCCTCACACCCATCTTGTAAAGTCATAACGAACATTGTCTGTTTTAAGATATTAACTTCCCTTTCGTGTTAAATTCCTCAAACGTCCACACGCGCGCATAAGGTAGCATCGAAGGTGTTTGTCGTTGAGCTTTTGTCCCTGCCGCATCCACACGAACGCGCGCTTCCTCTCCATCGTACACATCCCCCGTTTGGGAATAAACCCTCTCTGCTCCTAATTACCAAGGCGATTTCCACCGGCGCTATCTCGCTTCACAGCACCAATCCCTGCGAGTCCTATTCAATTCTCACGTGTTATCCAGCATAGATAATGCACTCGAACTTACCCCTTTTTCTCCCCCCTCCCCCCACTTTAATTGACGTTTCGTTGCATAAGATCACGAAAGCTCCAGCACTCACAGATCTTGAATCACCGAAAATCTTCATGATCGTTTTTAAAGATACTTTCCTCGAAGCACGGCGGTATAGGTATACACTCTTTATTCGCAAAGTCTTGGGCGTAATCCGCCCGCCACGTAAGACCTAAAGAATATTAGCACTCGGGAGCTGCTGCTCCTCCCAGCCCTTATCTCGTACAAGTCTTGCTCGCTGTACGCACGTGTATATATATATACGAGTAGACATCGGCGGGAAAAGCCGACCAGTAGCCCATTTGATAATCCCCGATGTTGGCCCGACGGAAGTTTACAAGGAATATTTAAGTCGAGCTTGAGCGCGCTAAGCTGCGGATTAACCTGCGGTGGGGTGCCTTGATTAGTGGGGACAAGCTTTCCAGGTCTTTTTTTTTTTTTCATACTCAGGTACACACTTTGCTGTACGTGCGGGACTCCGTCGCGGGTCAATGTTGACGTTGCTCTGACTATTTATTGCTGTTGGTGGTCCAGACACGTTGTATTAATACAATTTTGTCACGATCTTTCAGTAAATAGAAGTTGGAATGTACTTAGAGTGGCTAAACCAAAAAGCTTAGTTCAAGATTTCTGTGGAGTTAAAATGGTAAAAAAAATCTGTTTTTCAATATGGTAACAGTGGTAAAATCGGATGGGATAGGAGTATTTCGTTGTGATGTTACTTTAAACCTTAATACTAGTCCAGCTTTGTGAAAATGTTTGTGCTGTCCGGTCGAAGGTCAATCATATAGTGCTTGCTCTATCGTTTAGTGTAATCGATATACACAGTACATGTTTTTATGATAGACGATTTCGTTTCTGCAAGTATATGTTGATATTGTTATTGGAAAAGTACCGTGGGTTCTCGGATGCATTGGATACATCGCTGGAGGTTTCATTGATTGGAGAATATTCACGTACACCATGTCAGATAGTAGCCTTGGAATTATTACCATTCAAAATTCACGATCCAATGTTATTTTAAGATCATAACTTTTTTTCTGCTAACATAGTTAATTTCTGCAATAGGTTTGCGAAGTGTGGTTGCCCTACATAGATACAATAACTCTCTGTTTGTACTGTTGTTTGTGTAATAGTGAAGAAACATGAATTGTCCAGTTTTATCGGGGCTAATTGTGAAAAAATCCACATGTCGTAACCATAGAGCACGAACAATTATGTGCACGCAATAAAACATTAATGGCAATCCTTAAAATTTGAAAGTTGTACCTACAACCCTTCAATTTTTTTGAGCAAGAGATGTTGGTTTAATTACAATGAATCGTTATCACCGAGCTATAGATTTTTAGCGATCATCATTTATAAAAATGTTTGTGCTTTATGTTAACATGATCCTATGTGAAATAGATAAATTGCGAAATAGTGCGACAGTGAAATTTAATACGCAATTATTTTTGTAAAACAAAAAAAAACTACGTGATATTAAATATGCATCAATATTTAATCGCAGTTCAACCGAAATGGCATTTAAAAAAAGAATGAATTTTTTATTTGAATTTCCAAGTCAATGTAAATTTTCAAGTACTCGTTTAACTATAGCTCTCACGTATACAGTTACATGATTCATTAAATCAATAATCTCGTTACATGCGCGTATTTTTGGCATTATTATTCGAAGAAATGAATGGGCAGTGACAAAAAAAAGTTGTCATAGAAAAAATATGCATTTCAGCTGATGTGCAATTCAAAGCTCGCGAAGAACGTGCAATTTGCGCGATGGAAAGAACAAATAGCATATTTTGCGTGCAAGTGCATCGACGAACTAGTAGTTCCGTGCTCGCGCTCTCGGCGAAATGACAATAATCAATGTCCCACGAATCGATGGAAATATGGTCGGCCTTTTTTTTCCCGCCTCTTAGCTGCGCACGAAATGGGAAAATGAAAGAAACAGGGAGAGGAAAAAAGTAAGCTTGTGCACGGAACTATTGCATTAGATGGAGGGAAAGCCACTGGTGGTGCATAAATTATGAGTCACGGAGATGGACGGAGACAGTCTTCTGTTGTTTGTTGCTCACTGCTTTTTACAAGTGGGTCTAGTTTACTTCCTGTAGGAAAAAAAAAAAAGAAAATTCTACATTATATTTACTGATTTGTATACAGTTTAAATAAATTGTTGTTTCATGTGATCTTCCAAGTGCTAAGTATTGTAAGGCTTTTGTTTAAGAGAATCCAGACGAACCTTGTAATGAATCGATCATTCAATAGTTGTGCAGCCAAATCATTAAATATGACTGACCCAGACACTTTACCTATAATGAAATTACTGAAGACTGTTCTCTACAATGAGCCAAGGTGGTATTTGAACGTACTTACACGTATACATGCAGCTATAATTGTGTTTTAAATGTACACAACACTTTTATTTTCATAAACTCAGTCACTAGTCAGCATATAGGATAGTAATCTATGAAAACGAGAAATTTCGAGATTTCAAAATAATCTAAATTTTCAAATCACAGAATACGGTATGATTTACACATAAATATTGCATTTTATTTCAAGAGATTACGATTAAATTATAATCAAGTATGCCACTTTGAAAATGTAACAATCCACGTATATAAACTTAAAATACGTACATACATTATCTTGCTAATAGCACGAAATTATTTTTCAATCCAAAAATTTGTCCAACAGATTAAAAGTGAAATAACATCAGCAGCATTATTCAGGAGTACGAAACAACACGATAAAATTTGAAGGTGTGACCCTCGTTTTTTGTTTTTAATCAAGTCACTCGTTGCGCGGAAATAAAAACTCTTCTTTACTGTCTCTCTTTGTGCTTTAATTCGGCAATATCACCCGGGAAGAAGTAAAAAAGAAAAAGTTCTTGGAAGCGAAGTAAAACGAGGTGCTGGGAAGAAAGGTAGTTCATTTTGTTTTGCGGAGCGGAGAGAGAGAAGGGGGGGGGGGGGGCGATCTTTTATAATTAGTCGGCAAAACGAGCCGACGCACCCCTCCGGTGGAAGTGCCCTCCGGCGACGATGAAAAAAAAGTTCATAATTTTTCTATTAAGACGAGTCTCTGCTGGTTTCAATGCGTAGGGTCTGAGGAATTGTGTGGCATTTTCTTTTTTATTCTTCCGGTTGATGCTCGCGCTGAGTTGGGGAATCGTCGTACAAATGGTGGTCCCAAAGTGGTTCTGGATTGCCGGATTAATGAACTTGTTGACGAACTTTGTCATTTGGTGTTTTACGAGGTATTCCGTAGTACTTGTTTTATTTGCAATTACGCAGAAGACAGAAAAATAAATAAATAAAAATAAATAAAAAATTAGTCATCAGATTATTCACCCTTTAACTGTATGTACTTGTACGATCCATACCTAGCAAAGTGGTGTATTTATTTTTAGGTTTTATTGTACATGAGTACATATACAGCCTTGTTTCAGTATTTACATTATTGGATACAGTTTTTCAATTCGTTGGTGCGGTGATGATCTCACATGGACCACCTCGAGAGCGAAGGATCCAAGTGGTTGGCCATTTTGATGTCTCTCTAATTTTTTCATTGAGCACGTATCGTCAGAGAAAACAGAACGACGGTATGGCTAAGATGATAAGTGGGTGGAACGGATGCGTGGTTGTCAGTCAGCCCTTTGTTGTTGACTTGATCCGCTTTTGTGGGTATTTTTATTGATGGATAACATTGTCACTCCTCAATCATGGTATAATCAATTTTCATTTTTAGCAGAGGTTGGGCGATTTTAGAATTTGTTCGGTTGAGTGAAAAGGCTTTGGTGTATAGGCAAACTAAGCGATAGTAGTCATCGTAAAAAAAAAAAAAAAAAAAAAAACAGTGCAGTTAGTTTATATCTGTTTGCTGTTTTTAACATAAAAAAAGCACCTGACAGCTTTAACTATTAGAGAAAAAGTATTAACATGATCTTTGACGTCCAAACATTTGTTGCAATTTATCCTGTCTCTAGAATTGATTGTAACCGCCATGACTGGCTGGAGATACCCTTCCGTCCCTTATTGGGCCGAAAATATAGCCCCAGTGGAAATGGCACTTTTGTCACGAAAACAACCGTTTTTGGGACTACATAATCACTTAGTCATGAATTTAATTTTTTTGATATCGATGCAAACAGTTCGAGATGGTCCGATTCACACGTACTCACACATACACTGTTGACCCTTTTTGCTCTGGTGAAAATATAAGGCACTCCTGCGTAAAAAGGAGTTTCAGAACAATGCTGAAGTTTGTAGTGGGTTGACTGCAGTCTGGCAATAGCATGTTTCTTTTACTATTCCCCGGTACGGCGGGTCAACTCGTGCATGCATATACACAGGACCCGAGAGATGCAGGACGACAATTGTGCTCCGTCCAATGTTTAATTCAGAGCGTCGCATCGTCCTCTTCTGGTCCCCAACGGCGCTGGCATCTTTTCTTTCCTCCTTACGCTTTTTATTTCCAAGCTAGCGCATCGACATATAGCTACCCGAGTTACTCTAAATATGTGTTAGTTTGCATTTCTATTCCTGGGGTAGCCTGCACATACGTATGTTTATAACTTTTACGCGACTTTTGCAAGTGCCATTTTTTTTTCTGCTGCGTGGAAAATAATATAATAAAAAATATTCGTGTTTGACTTGTGAACGTTCTCAGGTTTATTGACGTGTTTTGCCATGTCACGTTGTACAAGCTGTGGTTCAATAATTTCATGAATAACAAACGAATGTTTCATTATTCCAACAATCAAGTGTATGGTATGTTTATTCTATTGGAGTATTCGGTGTTTTTACTTATTTAAAGCGCTACTTATCAAACACTTGTGTGAAATGTAGTCCTCTGTTGATGAAATTTTCACTTTTTCTAGGACAATGTGTTTTTTGTGATTCTAAACTTTTTTTTTTTTTTTTTTGCAGGTTCAAGCAACGAAATCTTATTCTGTAAAATAAATTTTCTACTATGTTATTAACCACAAGGGTCAGAACAGTCTTACAATATCTACTTTCCTCAAGCTTGAGCTGAAAAATTCTTCATGCCTCAAACTTAAGAAATCCTAAGCCTTTACTGTAGGTGATCGAAAAATTAAAGACAAGTATATATTATGTTTTTATGTGATCGAGCTATTTGAGGTTTCCTTACAATGATGAATCACAAATTGTAATGGATCCTTACATCGACACAGCAATAACCATTACGTAAAAATTAAAACAATCGAAGAATGAGCTTTGGCTTTTCGTTGGATGTAAAAATATCACGGACCTTCATTTCACAATAAACAACAAAAACAGCGTACGTGAGATCCGCAGGAAGCAAGACAATGCACCTCAAAATCATCGTTTATCCAAATATAAAGATCCAAAGATCGAGTGCATGGGAGAGACTGGGGGAAAAAGAGAGGAATGGGGAGGGGGGGGGCTGAAAAGGCTCGATTAAACGCCGGGTTAGCTCGAAAATCAAACCAATCAAGAAGACGAGGGGAGGGGGGAGAGGGAGTACCCTTTGGCGTGCACGTACGGTGTACACGTGTGTATGTTAGCGATAAAAGCGAAGGAGGCGAGCAGCGTATGGATTGAATTGGCTGTGGACCGAGGACAAGTGTCCTCGGGCTATTGGCACTGAATGAGCGGCACCCACTGGTAGGTTCATAAGCACCAGGGCGCTCTCAAGTACACAGCAGCAGCTACCCGAGTTGGGTAAACACGATTTGCCGGTTCACAAAAGCTCGTATGGTAGCCCGCGGCGTCTTGTACGCCGATACGCGCCGCTCGCCACATGCTTCTCTGGTGTACCTACGCGAGAATGTTGGCTTAATGAGGTATATACGGGTACGACGATAGCGCGCAAATTGCTATCTTGAGTTTTTTTTTTTTTTTTTTCAAGATGCTGTAGTTTTTGTACATAAGATTGTCGTATATTCCTTAGTGCAAAAATTCAAGTTGATTGGATTGTGATAACTATTGATGACTTGCTATTCAATGTTAAATTAGACGATGACATTGTTGAATGAAAATGAATTATTTTTACAATGNTTTTTTTTTTTTTTTTTTTTTTTTTTTTTTTTTTTTTTTTTTTTTGTATAGCAAGGCTCGGTGAGAATGTGATGTGTGGATGCTTCTGATAATGGCATGTGAGAGCGGTGGGGTGGAGTTTTTTCTGTTTCATTTTTCGCTGAGCTTGATAAAACTGATTAGAGCGTGTGATTTCGGTGGATTGACGGTTGTTTGATGGCCGATCACCATAAGAGATAATTTAAGAGAACACTACAATGGAAATGAAGAGCCATGGCATGGAGCTATTGAAGACACAAAGGACTCTTTTTTTTCATCCCTGTTGAGAAAAATAGTGCTTGTTTCGGGTGCCTCAGATTTGAAGTAGTTGTGAGTTTTCTTTGATACACCAACAGTAATGTGCAAGTAGAGATATTGCTTTCGGATATGTACTAACCAAACAAAGGTTAATTCTTGATATATTTGGAACCGGACATGTAGTGGTTCAAAATTTGCTAAAGAATGATTTTCATCAATATTATAACTGAGTGTGACGAAATTAAATAGACAAATCAATTAAGTTTTAATCAATAGGCAAATGTAAGGAGATAGGAAGAAGCGTTTGATCGGTTTCAAGAGTGAGTTTCAAAAATTTATTGGCTTCATTCTGACATTTGTCATGTACAAAAATATTAGTAAGTGATAATTTAAATGATGTATCATTGAGCCTTAACTTAATATGGATAGTCTATTTTTAAAATTAAGCTTGCTGAAAACAATGAGTTAATAACAAGCGAAAAACTTCTGTTGCCGTTCGATAATTATTAAATTTTACACAAAAAACTTTTTTAACTCATGAACATTTTGTACTTGTATCCTCAATTCATTAGGATAGTTGATATAATAAGTAATAAGCTCCTATATAGTCTATAAAAAAAACAATGCAATACAATGAATAAACTTTCATGAATTGGCCAATGAATTTTCTTGGGCCAAAAATATCAAATGCCTGTACTTTGACGTAATATAATTAATCAGCGATAGCATCGCTTTCTCTGCGTTGTATCAACATACCGTTGTATCATCTACGTCACACAAATCGATTATATTATAAGAGATGAAAAATATTGACTATGTACAGCTTGGGCTTTGATTATTCCTCCTCTGCAATCTCATCAATGTGGTAAATATTCGCATGATCACAGAATTGGTCAATTAAAAAAAAAAAAAAAAAAAAAAAAAAAAAAAAAAATGACTTATGGTGTATGATTCAATATCTTATATGCTGAATATTATAATCTTGTTTATTAAACAATTTTATTTTTATACAAGTTCATTACACAAATTTATTGGATTCTATTTTATCGATTGATCAGCTAATACATACTTGTACAATAAAATATTTTTCCCCACGATAAGATATTATTTCCCCGCGATGTTGATTTTATACATTTCTATTGGTGAAATATATTTGTCGATGACTATCGTGTATGCTGTTACGTTGCAAAAGTTGGGCAAAACACACANAAAAAAAAAAAACAGAATCAGAGAAGTACCAATGGTATTCAGCGGATATAGCAATATGACTTTGTCATTGACGCCAAATCTGGCCATTATGACATTTTTCCCAATACTATTTTCACAAGGTAGAAGACTCCTTTTTGTCGCAATCCGAAAATACAAAAAACCAGACGGCTACTGTTTGCAAGTTTAAAAAAAAGCACCTTTCATGATTAACCTGCAATAACTTTTCGTCATCAACAGCGAATCTAACAACTCCACGGGCAAAAGGCTTTCCACACTGCACATTGAATAAGTAACAATTGCATGTTCAAGTTAAGCTTATAGTATAATATGTTGGGCTACGTAATTGTGTACTAATATGTACACGACTTGAACTATCGAGCGGCGAGTGTATAACGAACCATATACGCAGTGATCTCGCAAACAAGGTTCTTAGCTTAATCTGCCTGCGCCTCTCGATTCTTTCGTTTCTCTGGGCCGACGATTTGTTTACTCGAACATTGAGAAAAAAATAGTGAAAATTACTGTTTTGGCATGGTAATTTGGTAGTGTCCGGTCGTCTAGAGACTCTTCACATTTGAACAATGATTTTTAATGTTTAGAGCAGTAGTTTTTGTTGTAAGTACAGTGATACTTTCTGTTAATAAAATAGAAACTACTGTCCAGAATGGCATGAATTAGGTTGGCAAAAGTAAAAAGCCCCTAGACGTCAGAATGACACCCGATTATCATTCTAGCACAGTAATTTTTTTTTCTCTCACTGTAACTCCAATTAACTAGTGAAATTTCACTGTACTTGAATGTGATTGTTGAACAAAGATGATTTTATGGTAGCCTATAGTAGCGTCGAGTTTTCTAATCTTGTCCTAATTGAAAAAAAGAAATAAATAAGAAAAAAAAAAAAAAAAAAACAGACGTTGGTTGGGTGCTAGGATATGCGCAATTGTGCAAGTTATGGATATTTAAAAAATTAAATATTAAAGTTCGTAGAAATGGCTTACCGTCACCTGTTACCTTTCCACTTATTTCAAGTATACGAAATGCAGAACATAAATACAAAGTTTTTCTATTACCACGGGAATACGTACGTATGTATTTCTTACGCCAAGGTACAAGACTCCATGAAAGAGTTATGATCCCAAATTCGTCGATACGCGGATGAATAATGGAAACGAATTTTTCAAACTCCATTAAAAATAAAGAAACGGCTGTTGAACGTGCATGAATAAGTACAGGTGTTTTGTGGATGGCTATGAAAGCCCCAGGTGCTCAGGTCTCATTGTCGGCTCAATTGAAAATGCAAGCCAAAGACGTATACGACGCGCCTGTACCTGCTGTGTATAACTTATGAGTCGTAAGTCTCGGTGCAGGTATATTTTCGTAAAGTTAAAAATAATGGCACGCCGGGGTATTTGAATTTCGAATTACTCTTGCAGTGATTTTTGTCTAGACTTCGAGTGGGTCGATGGTTACCTGAAATAAACTTGTGCTCGTGCCCAGACACGAGGGGGGGTCAAATAAAAATCGTGGTGATTTATTCAGATAAATCGGTTCGAGACTGAAAAACTTGATTCGACCAATAACCCAATTATTTTCTGTTATAGAAAGAATTACTGTATTATTTAACTTCGAACTTTGAATGTGGACAAATTTCTTCAATATTTTCTCTGTAGGATTCAGACAAAAGCTTTTTTTGAAAACAAAGGCCCTTCAGCTGATGAATGAATTCTAGAGTTTACAGTTTTTTTTGGAGTTCCCTCATTGAATCCAATAATCCAATCAATTACTTTTATGGTAATTCACAATAAACGCATGAGAAAATTCAACAATAATTCAATCATCATACGGAAATAGTATAGGATTATTAATTTGTTTGAGTTCATTAAAAATAGTACATTTCACACTATGGGTGCTAGGTGATAATCGATTCCAAACTGTGTGTCCAAAGGCACAAAACAGCAGTAGTTCGAATTGAAAGCAAGTGTCGAATTTTAAATTTTGCGGTTCCAATTTTGTGAATTTAAGTATTATACTCTGTAATCTTTGAAATAATGTGTAGCTTTTAATTTATTCATGTAATGTCAATATGAAATAAAGTTTGAAAAATTAAAATAGTAAGACGAAAGTGTTAGTTGTTAGTAAATTATTAATATTTATGATCGGATATTAGTAAATAATAAAATAAATAAATAAATATAAATAAGATATAAACCCGAAGTAGGGAGTGTAAGAAACAGTGAATGAAAAACTCCTAATTTATCAATAACATCGAGATTTATTTTATCATATTATATTATTTATAGTTGATTAGGTACTTGGAACAAAGTTGGACACGAAGTATGGAAAATGAGTTATGGCACATGATATGTACAATAATGGATGAGCTTTTCGATGCTCAATTTTCACCTATCGATCTTTCGTAATAATCCTCTTGCCAATTGACATAAAACTTCGGGACGATCGTAACTTCAACAAAGTTACATTTTTTTTAAACCACGGAAATTCACCTCATCTAAATGAAAATTTAATTGTTCATAGTTTTTATGTCG
>NW_019379459.1:423905-447099 GCF_000648655.2 Copidosoma floridanum | reverse complement strand
AAAAATGGGCAAGAAACAGCGTATGCTAATGATAAAATTCTTTAAAAAAATGAAACCAGGGGTAATTAGGAAGAAAGACTACTTTTTGAGCTCGAAAACGACGTACACTTGAGGTGTCGCGAGCTTCGATTGATTCGTTTATTCTTTGTATATATTTATATATTTATATATCGGATAAAATACAAATAATGTATCAAGACGACGAAATTCAACAAATATGCACTAACAGTATTACAAATGCTAATACGCAAGTAAAAGTGACGTGTTTTTCTTTATTATTTCCTTATTTCTGCATTATTTCGCAAAGTTCACGAGTAAGTTCTTTTTTCTTCTATACAAAATGAACTAAAATATTGCCAAGTGCTTTTTAATGCTTTAATTATGTAACAATTCATTTTGGCTTTACTTGTATCCTGTATCGTCGGATACTAGTGCATCTGGAAATTTTTTTTTTTTTTTCAAGATGCTGTAGTTTTTGTACATAAAATTGTCGTATATTCCTTAGTGCAAAAATTCAAGTTGATTGCATTGTGTTAACTATTGTGACTTGCTATTCGATGTTAAATTAGACGATGACATTGTTGAATGAAAATGAATTATTTTTACAATGACTTTTGGAAGATGAGTTCAAACTTTTCAAATTTTTTTGTATCTCAGAGAAAAATAAGTAGAAAAAGTAATAGTAACCATAAGTTCACTGATTTTAAAAGACAACGATGTTAATGAAACACTAAGCACACAATTTTCAATCATTTTTTAAAAAACAACTAACGCGCCCAAACCATTTACGACTGCTTGACGTATTTTTGAGGTTATCTACAAGAGTACAAATAATTTAACTATGCTGTTCAGAAGCATTGCGATGATGATGATTCGTTACCCTGTTTTTATTAAATACTGACAAAATCACTCGTCATTAAAAATGTAGACGCGGGAAAAAATATTTTGGGTTATATATGTAGCGTGTCTTAAAATCGATATTGCAATCGTTTGAGTGTATTATAGAATGAAAAAAAAAAAAAAAAAGTCATGACTTATGGTGTATGATTCAATATCTTATATGCTGAATATTATAATCTTGTTTATTAAAAAATTTTAGTTTTACATAAGTTCATTGGATTCTATTTTATTGATTGATCAGCTAATACATACTTGTACAATAAAATATTTTTCCCCACGATAAGATATTATTTCCCCGCGATGTTGATTTTATACATTTCTATTGGTGAAATATATTTTTCGATGACCATCGTGTATACTGTTACGTTGCAAAAATTGGGCAAAGAAAAAATTTCTCCCAAAAAATTACACTTATATTTATAATGTCAATTCAATCCCTCAATAGTTCCTGCGTCATATTTCACCATCTAATAATGATAATAATCCATATTTATTTTTGTAAAACTCCAATTGCGCAAGTTTCAACAAGCATGCAATTTGTTACAATTATAATAACTGATGATCTGACTCGCTTGGCATCACTTTCGAAAAGAAATATTTTAAAGTTGGTGCGCAATGTTGGTTATTAGATTTTTTACCATAATTCACTAGAAAAAAAGGTAATAATTTTATCCCAAGAAAACGACTAATAACTACCGATATTGCACTAATAATTTTCATCTCATTCGATCCCATTTTTCTTCTACTGCGTTAATTGGGTACCTAAATTTACACAACTGGAATCAGTTTGACTACACAGTATATAGCTTATCCCTTTGTTCATCACATTATTCCTAGAATATACTTAATCTCTACATTATGTACAGCTTCAAAAATGGGTTACACAATTCGCGCGATCGGATTGCTTGATTTATTATTTTTTCTTTCCAAAACAATCGCTCACAGTAGCATCGCACGCCAAATTTCGGACGACTTGACGTTTAAACAAATGAAATAACTTGTGGCATAAATTCACCTTAACACTGAGCTTATATTGTAATGTTTGAAAATATTTTCTTACAAGTTGAAAAATTAGTGTATTTTTCAGATGAACATCAAGATAAACGTAAAAACGGTATCTGTCGTCACTCTACACGGTATTCAGAATTTTATTCCATGTCTTTTATCTTCGAGCCGATGAAGTAGTCCTTAGATTACTGCAAAAGAAAGAGCCCAAGTCGTCGTTATCTTCAATCGATGGTATGATAATAAATTCTAAATGTATTGCTTGATTTCAGTATTTTTATTATCGGATATTAGTAAATAATAAAATAAATAAATAAATATAAATAAGATATAAACCCGAAGTAGGGAGTGTAAGAAACAGTGAATGAAAAACTCCTAATTTATCAATAACATCGAGATTTATTTTATCATATTATATTATTTATAGTTGATTAGGTACTTGGAACAAAGTTGGACACGAAGTATGGAAAATGAGTTATGGCACATGATATGTACAATAATGGATGAGCTTTTCGATGCTCAATTTTCACCTATCGATCTTTCGTAATAATCCTCTTGCCAATTGACATAAAACTTCGGGACGATCGTAACTTCAACAAAGTTACATTTTTTTTAAACCACGGAAATTCACCTCATCTAAATGAAAATTTAATTGTTCATAGTTTTTANTCTGCGAGCTAAATTTACAAGCTTTTCATCTCACATATGTGTAATATTAATAATAATAATAATAATAATTAATGAACTCGAACAGAAACAAAAGGCGCGCATCGACCCCCAACGATGAAGATAGCATATAGATAATGAATTAATCTTCACTCGTCACCGATCGCACATACTCACACGTTCGTTAAATATCATTTAGGATTAATATCACTTTCGAGGAGTCACCCGTTACGCTCGCGTGTGAGCGGGTCCAAGCGATTCCGATATAACAATTGTTTTTTTTACGCTACGCAAGTTATATATGTTTCGAGTTGTACTTTCCAAATTCTTTGCTTATACACTTTGTTATCATTTCGTCCCCTTTCTCACTTTCGTTGCGCTTCGTCGCTCCGCTGTGGCTCGGCTTGTTTCCCCCACCTTTTCACGCGTGAGATCAACTCAACTGTTCTCGCGAAGGATTCCTTATTCTCGATAGAAGAATCCCCGCCGAATCTCGTAAGTTGGTAAAATTATTATCTCAAACTTTCAGTGAATAAGAAACAACGGATGAAAAATATCCATTGCGCGACGTTCCCTTTTTTAAGACATGAGTAAGTATCGTCACTCACACGTGACGGGGAAAACGAGCAAGCGCCAGCCGAGCGATCGGCAACACACTCATGCATGCATACAGATACACACGCATACACACATGTTCACTGTTCTTTATGGGTCAGCTTGTGACAGAGATAAACTTCATTTGGATCCGCCGACGGATCGAAACCCTATACGTGCTGCTGAAACCATGGCCTGCAAAGTTATTCCACCGAGTCGATGTTTCCGTGGTTGCCTTCGGAATGTTGTCTTCGTTCTCCGATGTTCCCTAACGAATGCGCGCGGTTATACCCTTCCGAGCTGAAGCGAATTCGTATATTGTACGATTTCAAGAGTCACTTCTAAGTAAAATTGAGGGTAGTGCGACAGAAAGACTTATTCAGTAGGTCTAACAGCGTTTTCAGATTCTTTCGTTGTTGTTCCTGGAAGTGCGCAATCCTTTCGAACGAAACCGTCAACAAACATCTCGGCTCGGTGTAGCGCAGGGCCAGAGTCCTGTGGTCAAAGACGACGATTCAGGGCCAGCCCTGGTACTCGCCAAGAGGCTCGGGCTTGGGTTCGAGGTTCGGCGGCTGGTACAGTCAGTTCTGCTGTCACAAGCCGGCCTCGGGTCAATGCTGGGCGGCGAATTTCATGCGCTTCTGTTTTTGGCGCTGGTTGCAGAACCACACCCTCACGACGTTCTTCTTCAGGTCGAGCTTTTCGGCGATCGCCGCTATCTTCTCCCCCGACGGCCGCGGCTGGACCGCGAAGTACGCCTCAAGCGACCTCTTCTCCGGCGCGGCGATGCTCGTGCGCTTGCGCTTCTTCTCGCCGGCCGGCAAGACAGAGGGCGCGTCCGGGTCCCGGCGCTTGTTCTTCGCTTGGGCCTCGGCCTCCTCGAGCCAGGCCTGCAGGATGGGCTTCAGGGCGATCATGTTGTTGTGCGACAGAGTCAGCGACTCGAAGCGACATATCGTCGACTGGGAGAGGGCGCCGACCCCTGGTAGTTTGAGGTTAGCCAGGGCCTTGCCAACGTCGGCTTGAGTGACGCCGAGTTTGATGCGCCGCTGCTTGAACCGTTCCGCAAAGGCTTCGAGCTCGCGGGGGTCCGTGTCCGCGTCCGGATGGAGGCCCGCCGCCGCGGCCGCGGCTGCTGCCGCTGCCATCGCGGGGTGGTGGTGGGGGTGGGGTGCGCTACCGCCGATCTGTCCGTGGTGGTGGTGGTGGTGGTGGTGGCCCATCATGCCGTTCATGGTGCCGTACATGCTTGGTCCGTGGATGCCACCGTGGTGGCCGGGATTGTTGCTCGTGGCGCCACCACCGCCTCCGACTGTGGCGCCCTCTGACATGGGCGTCAGGGTCGTCATTGAGTTGGCTGGATCCAGCATGTCCAGAGATTCCATTCCCGGGTGGCTCATCTGAAACATAAGACGGACGGGTGTTTTTATTTTCTCGTTCAACTATCACACGTTCGATAATATGTACATTTTACGGAGAGGTAGATTTATCGATGATGGTTTTAATGCGTCGATTAGTATTTGATTTCAATTTTGATTTAATGGCATGGATTTAATCTTAACCGTACATTTTGCAAAGTGGATGATCCATGTAATTATTTATATATCTAAATCTTAATGATATGCCTGGTCCAGGTCAATTATGATGTCTCTATCACTATAGAGCCTCTACCAAAATAAACAAAACATAAAAATTTACCAATTTTACAAATGGTGGGAATGCACTTACTAAATTTTTAGAAAAGTAGTGTTAAAATTTTACACGCCTACTTTTCGAATAAATTGAAAGCCATAGTTGCATCTTATTACATGACGTCTTATTCTGAAATAATCTCCTGCATCACTTCAATATCTCTTGATTAAGTCAATTAACCTATGGTTCCCAAAATGCCAATCTATTTTTAATTGTATCAGCTCCGTATAAATTGGTTTTTTACATTTATGATAAGAAAATTTCTGTATCTTTTTTCATGAAGGACATGAAAAATTGACTGCATTCCACTAGTAGCTATAATGTAAAAACGATAGTCAAACTATTTTTTCTCGTGAACCATATCACAAATTTCGCATTGTTATGTATTTCGTCCACATAAACAATTTCCCAAAATTTTATGCCATTTGAAAGACTTTTAATTTACTGCAGAGTATACACCCTTGAGATACAAATAAAGATTTCCTAAATTAAAAAACAATAGAGCAGGAAAGGGCGAGTAGAAAATGATGTGAATAACGTCACTCGCAAGCACGATACGCACTTCTCTTGATCTTCCGTTGAACACCGGCGTCTCTTTCTCTCGTTTGATTCATGTCGCGCGACGTGAAACTCTGTATGTGTTCTCGCGCCGCGATGGTAAATTAAATTAGGAAGACGAGCCGCTCGGACGGAAAATCGATGAACCAGACAGGTTTTGTTTTAGCTCCCGGAGACGGGCGAAAATTCAAAATAAAAGCAGCCAGCTCGAGTTTCGCGGGCCCCATTGAATGCGCATTTCGAATCGCCGTGCCTCTGAAGGGGTGGGAAGGGGTTTTTGGCGAGTTCGCCGTGGTGCATGCAATTTGATCGATCGAGCGTGGCCCGATGATTGAATTACACCTTCGTAGCTGATACCAATGCTCTCGACTCTCAGTTGATTCAGGGTTTCTGCGGCCCTTCTGTGTCCGCGACATGAGCGCTCGTATGAACATCTAAATCGGGACTCGGGACTAATTACTTTTGGCTCGTGGCACTTGGAACATTGGAGGTTTTTACCAGATGAAAAACGTAATCAGTTCGTTGCGCACGACAATGTTCCATTGGAAAAAGCCTTTTTTGTCTTAACAATAGGTTTTAAAATAGCTATGTTTTGCACGTCACAACAAGTTCTCCATCCCCCGCTTAAAGTTCTTAATAATCGTAAGTTGGAAAAAAAGTTTGGCACTTCTATGAAAATAGTTATAAAATTCCTTGGGTCTGAATTTGATCTCTCGATATCTTGCAAATATATGGCGAATTGTTATCAGATCTAGGCTATTTTTTAATCATATTAGATGTAAGAATTTGGTGTCTCTATAGTACATAAATATGAATAAAAAATGGGGGGTACAATGAGATGAAAAGTGAAACAGAGAAAAATAACATCAGTACAATATGAGATGAAATTGTGATTAATAGTACCTATGAGTAATTTTCTTGGGTTCCCTTTTCAATTGATCAAAGTTTCACGTAGTGAACCAGCACGTTTTAAAAAAGTATGATGTATTGCATACAACGACATAAAGGGACGGATCGTAGAATACAATGTGAACTCCAACAGTAGTCCATCTAAATATACTCTCCAACTGCGTATATTCGAGCATCTTTGTGAGAGTAAACAATAGCAATTTATCGTTATAACTGTCGGAAAACTCTCAGCGGGAATCTTGCTCCACTTGTTCTCTGGAATGTCCATGCAATGTTTCAAATCTCGTATCGAACGAAAATTACGAGTGATTTTTTAAAAACTGACGCCAAGAAAGCAACAAGCCTACGCTAACTACGCACTACTTAATAATCGTATCATTTACTACAAAATCGCTTGAAAAATCCTTGAAATCAAAAATTAAGACATCTGAATCCGAAACAAGTTTATCGCTTGAAGTTTTCAGGCTGTGAATCGTAAATTGAGTTTTTTTAATCACAAAGTTATCGAACGTTTAAATTGGCAGAGTGCATAATATATTGTAGACTAATGGTTAAGCGCATAACTGGTTCTTCGATTCGGCCTTTGAATTAATGATATGCTTTACTGTAAACATATAACTGATAAGAGATACGTCAATGAAAATAACTTATAACAGATAACGTATTTAGTTCTATTGTTAAATCAGTTAATCGAAATCAATAAAATCACAAAAATTTTAACTGTGTTTTCAATTTATGTTGAATATAATTTTCTAAATAACATTATGGTCTCGTACAGTCCCCGTAAAAAGTAAATTGAAATGCAACGTGATCAAAGGCTGCTTTGGACCGATGAAAAAATTAAACATGAGATATCTGTTTACTGATGAGTATGTGCAACTAACCAAAGCTGCAGTGATTTTTTCAACAAATGACCAATTGCAAAAAAAATATTTATTACCCGTCTATGTTACAGTTCGAACGGAAACATATACTCGCAAAAAAGGAAGAAAAAAAAAGAACGAAGAGGCGACAGTTTTCCGGTAGTTTGCGGTGGCAGTGACAGCAGTGGCGTCTGAAAAAGAGGAAGACAGACAGCACGCAATGTAATTACGCGACACGTGCCCCCCCCCCCTCCTCCCCGACCCTTACGAGGCCTCTCAACAGAAAAGCCCTCGCAAATTATTTATGAGCTCCCCCAGCGTTCTTTCTCTCTCTCTCTCTCTCTCTCGCCATATCTTCTTTTTACCCCTGACCCCTTCTTGCCCAACTACCACTTGTGTATATACACTATGAACTATGACGCAGTTTTGCCGTAACAGCTGGCGCACCTGCGTTTATAAATACAGTGGGTCGCTCTACCGTACATGTGTTTTTGTAACATGCACTTTGCCAACGTATTGGTCTTTTTTTTTTTTTTTTTTGTTTTTTAACGGTCCGAGTGCCACTTTCCTAAAAATGTTTAACATTGGGAGGATAGAAATAGTTTTCCGTGCTGCGAGATTTGGGTACGATTGTATTATGGAATTTTAAAAGTGTGTTGTAAAACATTGTACACGAAATAACGAATTAAAAAAAAAAATTATCCGTTTGAATAAAATTTTAAAAAATATTCAAGTCAAGCAGATGAGTGTTTCAAAAATTATTTTACTAAATTAAAAAGTATTTGATTTATTTGTATTACGTCTCGAAGAAATCATAGGTGTTTATTTAGGTAATTTATATAAAAAGGCAAGGACACATTACGATCTCCTTACTATTATTTTGTAATTGACCACAATGTGTGAGTCAACGTACGTTTCTTCTCAATATCTCTAATAAATGGCTCTGCGAACAAGTATTCAAATATGAATGTGCTAAATAAAAATAAAGTTTCAGTTAAAATACCTAAACAGAAAATCCTTTAGTAAATTATTTTTTTGGGGAGATTTTTGTTACATTCGTAAACATATCACTTTTAGTAAAAACTAATGTTAGAAAACTGAATGAATAAACAAAATAAAAAAATTATCCTTGCCCAAGTCTGACACAGTGCTGAAGAATTTTCGAGAGATAATCTCTAGCAAAAGTTTTTTATCAGTTTTGTGGCTAAATCCATGGTACAGGTGTCGGCAAACTATGACGAACAAGCTTGATCGTAATAAACTGAAAGTTAAATTTTTTTTTAATAACTAGTTCTCATTTTTTAACAAATTGTTACACTTCATTTTACTAACGTTTATTCGACGAGCTTGCATGACTTGATTGATTTTTCATATTTTTGCGAAACAACTGAACAGCCAAAAAGAAAGTCCATTTATTTTCTTGACAAATTAGTCCTACAAAACTATGAGAGAAGATTCGCCTTTCCGCTAAAAATTGACCCACACTTATCCTTGGTAGTTATTTCTGACAATCCAGAATCTACAAAAAAAATGTTCAAACCCAAATAAAATGCCATTGAATCATTAAAGAAATCAGCCCGTACGCTGCAACACCATTCCAACCTGTTCATCGGATCCCCGATCTTGATCTTCTACCGCCACCCTACAGGGAAAGACGCGCCAAACGAAAAAGGTGTCGGGGTGATATATTATGATCATTGAGTATGTATATACATATGTATACGTGGTACACGAGAGATGCTTATCATATCTAGGAAGTGGCACGAGGATCGACATATTCGGCACATGAAGCGGACCGCGTTACTGCTGCCCCTACTTCTGCTACCCTCACCCACCCCCATCCATGAGTTGTCGGTGTGGCGTGTCGCGTACAGGGGGTCGTCGATTCCCCGGAGTGAAAGTTAGCTCGGAGCGTGTGTATATGTTATACGAGGGTGGGAGGGGTGGAGAGGGGAATAAGAAATTAACGAGAAAATAGATGTGGACGAGGGGGGGGGGGCGAGCAAATTTGAGCTTGATTTTATTTATGCAATTATAGCGGGAGCGCGCAAATGTTTATCGAGTGGCGCGATCATTTGTAAATTCGTGTATGGTAGCTGGGATGGGGATCGGATGGTATAGTTCTTGTGGCGATGGCGATGGGATATTTTACTTTGATCTTTGAGGAGTAGCTGATTCTTCAACTTTTTCGGGTATTCTTAATATTTAATCTATTCACTGTTGAGCTTTAACGCTTCACTGTATACCGATTTTAACGGTTTTTACTTTCAAATATTCCGATCCCTTTGGACCAAGAGTGAAGAATTTTTCGCACTGTCCTAATGAACCATATATTTTCGTTTGTTTACAAGCCAAAGAGTAAAAGAAAAACAATAGAGTTGGCCAGTACCCGGGAGAATTTTTCTTATTTCAAAGATATCATTGCCTCCCAAATTCCGTTAAACTGTTCCGTTAAACTGTCATGTTCGAATCCAACATTTTCTAACAGTTGTGATAATTAAACGAAACGCCGAGAATAATGTTTACATCAGGTCAATTTTGAGCAAAAGCAAAGATTGTTGTAAACGTTTATCGCTCATATTCTCGTGGAAGTAAGTACCAATGTCGCATCGAACTATTCCAAATAATGAAACCGAACATCGAAAAATTCAAATATTCATAGATTATAGTACACTTGATCCTTGACCACGCAATACGACTCCAAGTCCCTGCACCTAACGAACCATGTAACGTTTAATAGCAATTTCACGGAGTAACAGGAGAAAACAACGAGATGATGCAAGCGACTCGGCCGAAAGATAAAAGACTCGCGCAACAAATGCCGGGCACTCGGGACAGCAGGATGAGGGATATATATATATATATATATATATATAGGTGTGCATGCGAGGCGTCGAGCAAGAGTCCAAAACAAATGATGGCGATACAACATTCGTTCGGGAAAAACTCGCATCCTGTTTAACGCTGCGTCAAGGAAAAGAAAATAAACGAGAAAGGGGGAGAGAGAGAGCCCCCTTGTAATATTTCATCATTTATCCTCTCGACCGTGTCGCACAGCGCCTCCCCGCTCGTTACGCGCGCGCCTCTCCCATCGGTTCTTTTATTGAATTCGCGACCTTATAGCCATCTGCAACCCCCGGCTCTCTCTCTCTCTCTCTCTCTCTCTCTCTCGATGATGTCGCGCGGGCATGTATAGGTAAGAAAGGGTGGATTCTGGGTGCCACTGACTTTGATGTACAGATAAGGCGTGTGACTACTGCTTTTATAGGAACCTTTTTTCTTTCTTTTTTTTTTTTTTTTATGAGCTCTTTCAGTGGAGGCAGGGGTTTTTAAACATGGATTTCATGTGTTCCTCGTACTTTCGGGGGAAGAGGGGGTGCTACTACCACACAAACCTACCGATCGATACAAGAGTAAGGTTGCCCCAACGTACGCTCACGTCTTCGAATTGTAAATAATTAGGATCATCGGCGAATCGTGCGCAAGACAGTTGTTCCAAGCGAATCAGCAAATGACAACACATCCCACACAAGGGTTACTATACTGGGCCGCTTGGCGTGTTACCTATTTTTGGGGCAATGAAAAATATCGATGCTGTCATGACCATGACCAAGTCTACCGTACAACTATATTGGCCGAAATTTCATACTTTATTCGTTGTTGCTCATCTCGGTGGCAACCACTGCATGAACAAAAGAAACAGTATATTCGTCATTCGTGAAGCTTCAACCGTAAACGAAGCAACAATAAGCTCGCACGAAAGTCGAACACAAAAAAAAAAAAAACGAGCTGTCCAGAGCCGACCTTCCTGAAAACGCAAAACCAAAAGTCTGCCACGCAAGACCGAAAGGTGTGTGCGGGGGTGTCATCGGGCAGTACATCCCCTTCGCTGCGATGTAATACGTTATCGACCTCAATTTCCTTTTCCTCCAAGTGGGGCTGGGGTGGTCGATACCCGCATATACACACGCGCGCCGGGTGACGCGGAGCCACGGGCAAGGTGCTTTGACACAGTGGTGTATCCCACAACTTCCGGGATGTCGTTCTTGATTGCCGATCAAAGTGGCGCGTATGGGTTTCAATGATGATGGATCGCCGATCGAGTGACGCTTGCCGGGGGAATCAATTAAGCCACGTGCCCCCCACATTTGCACGGAAAAGGCTTGCACGCAGGGGCTCGGCTGCATTTACACGCGTTTGGGTTGTTGATCGGATGAGTGCACCTTTCTCCCTGAGGTTGGCTCGCGTTGTTTTTCTTCTGTTTTTAATTGCACTCGTACGTAGGACCAACACCACCCCTCCCCAACGATGACTATAGGGAAACGTCCTGTCAACAAAGTGACGCATCAAAATCGCGGGATCGACCCACACATCGATCGCAGCAAATATACTCCGAGTCATTGTTTTCAAATAACATACAGCAATTGACGAATGAATGCGAGGGGGTCGCGGGGAGAGGAGCGCACAGTTACATCCCCTTCGATTTGTCGTGGCTAAGGCGTAGTGACGTTGACAAAGGATGTGCGCACTCGGAGAAGGAACTATCGCGTGATAGTGAAACCGAGCACTCGCGGAAAATGAGATTCGCATCGATGCCTTGTATACGTACACTTGGGATCCGCGCGGTGATTCCATCGTTTGCTCAATGAGAAAAACGTGCGCATGGGCTGCACAGCTACCATCGTATTCCGTGATAAATGAGCGATTGGGTAAAATGCGATCGTTGGATATATAGAAAAATAAAAGCGTTGCACTCACAAAGAGGTGTGTCTGTACCTGGTGGTGCGGCCGGTTGTTCGGATGGGGTGCTGGCATGTGGGCACCGTGGTGGTACACCGAGACGGGGTCGTGCTTCAGAGGCATTGGCGTGCCGCCGTTGTGCTTGCCCAGATCCGCGGCCAGTGCCTCCGCTCTCGACAGCAGGTTGTCCTGGACGCTGTTCAATCCGCCGAATATGTCACCCTGGAAAAACAAAGACAACGGGCTTTTGTCAGTCAACGAGTCACAGGGTCTTTTTTTTTTTTTTTTTTTTTTTTTTTTTTTTGTTGAAGGGTCTGTGTTTTCATCTAACTCGAGGTGTAGCGACGGTTGGTGTATTATTTTTATTCGAGTCATCCAGATGAGGGGGGGTAAATAATTCGAGTCGATGGCCTCGTTGTCGAACGATTTCTTTCATCGTCGAAAGCGAAACGTAAAATTTTTTTTCCGTCGAGCGAGTTCGACAATATCTCTCGGGAAAATTGGAAAAGTCACGAACTCAACTGTTATTACGTTCCAATTTGAGTGTTGTAGAGCCATCGTCGTCCCTCGCCACGATTAAAAATTAAAGTCCGAGGGATTACCTGAAGGGCTGGTACACGCAATTACGTAGGTGCACGGAAAAACAGAGTTTTAGGTGCGCGGAGATCCTTTCCACTGTGTACTACTGGGGCTTTCCACAATCCACTGAAAAAATAAACTCAACGCACCCGTACACGAGCTTGAAATGCAACGATTACCAAACAGATACTTGAAAGTGAAAGTCCTTGGGGTGTTAATTAGTTAGGGGAACATTCATAGATTAAGAACTTATTCTTTCCTGCACAACCATCGACAAGCTGTTTATACAAAGTTTCGTCAGAACTGCGGACAAATGTAAGTAGTGCTTGTTCTTGGGAAATTATTTATCAGTTGCATAATTTTGTCGATCGTAAAGCTTGGTAAATTAGTTCAAGAAATTTCCCTCCTATCTCTTTCGTGCATTGGGAAAATTTAAGGATGGACAATTACAGCTTGTGAAGTGGCTTCTTTGTCCATGTCATTTCTGATCACGTGGTGTGATTTTATTTATTTTTTTTTTGTCTATCCAGTGGCAAGTAATTGATGCTGTATGTACCGGAGGATGTACGAATTTTTTAATTATAATTTTGCAATTGTTGTCCATTTGAATCCAGAGGTATACCTTGCCCAAGAAATGAAGGAGCGAAGCATGAAACTCGTTAATTTTTACGACAGAGAAAACTTATTAATTTTGCTGAGCGATTAGCTCAACCTTGAGGTATCGATATGTACATTTTTCTCGGTAAAAGGTAATATTATTAAGTATCGCATAGTTACAGCAGCGCTACAATACATATTGCCTTTAGTTGTGAAAAACGCGTTTGCTCGTGACGATGGATAATAGTTTTACACCACCCAGAAATTGAGCGCTTCAAATAGTACTGTTTCCAGAATCTTATTCCCACCTAGAAACGACACACATCACCCACGAGCACACGCTCTTTTCAGTTCCTCGAAGAATTGCTTTATACCCCCATCATTTATTCACACAATCAATTTATTTTTACTCTAAGGTCTCCGAGATGGGTTGTAATATAATGGGAGGAAATAATTAATTCAATACTTTTGCCGGGGGGTGATTTCCTCAGGCTGCGGCTATAAAACGCCGTGACCCAAATTACGACGCAATTCCGAAATCGACCTGATTTCTTTTTGCTAAAATACCGGTTGGCTTTGTTTCTGCTGTTCTTCGAAAGCTCAAGCTTTTTTTTCCATTGTGCATATATACACACACCATTAATTGTAAGCACCATTGGATTATTATATTTCTCTTTATTTCCGAGGAAATTAAATTGATTATGGGTATAATTTGGGCTGATGGCGTGGCGATGATAATGCTACAATTATCGAGGAAAAACCCGTGAACGATTTTTCGTGCCGCTCGTATCTTTATTTCCGGACTGTACGATCGGTCGTTAACCGCCTGCTTATTAATATTTTTAATTTACTCTAGTCAAAACACCCACAGCGCGGGCTATTGTTCTATAAATAAAAACAAATGTCATTTGTTTGTAGGGTGGGTCACCCAGTCCGGGGTTTTACCAAGAAATGAACGTGCGGTGAAAGGATGATGAATTAGCGATGAGCTGCCGCAAGGGTTGTGTGAAAGGGTTGACAATAAAATATTACTCGATATCACTCTATTCGAAATTCGGTGGATTATTTACCAGCATCTTAATATTTATTCATTTCGGTGCTAAATATATTCGGTAGTGTAGATACACGATTAAACAAACGTCCCGCTTTAGTGGTTAAACGGCGAGACGAAATGATAATTTATTAGCGCATTAATATTTGACCATCGGTTATGGCTTATTAAACTCAAACGGAGGTGTAATTAGCCATGAATTTATCATGCGTGCAACAACGGTTGACCATCGTAAAACTAGGCTGGATCAAGAGCTTTACCCCCATCGCTGCTTTCAATGCATTCGTCAAAACATAAAGTTTTATTTATCACACGGGGGATCAAGATAGAGATAGTGTAGTCCGTTACTGGCCTTCATAAATAACAAAAGTGGGATACTATACGACGACAGTGTTGTTCAGCAAGAGAATAATTGTTTTTTTTATGGAAAAAGACTGTAAAAGTGTAAAACTTAACGATCAATAATTGGAATAAATTATTTGCACACACTTATGATTTATTTTTCAATTATTTATTTATGAATCTTCGTGAGGCATTTAGAGTACGAGTCTCAGTATTATGAGTGAATAAAACAAGATGTATAAATATAACAAATAACATAACAATATTATTGACCATTAAAATACATAAAATATTCGCTGGATCCCGTGGAGTAAAAATTTATTTACTTCTCACTTATGCACGCTAAATATTTTTGTTAAACATTCATCTACTCGCATTATTTTTGAATCCACGACTATAAATTTAGGTTGAACTTATGATAACATAAATTTCCCGTTTAAAAATGAATGTTTATTACTTAAAATAATAACATAGTGAAAAATTCAATCTCTACACAACATACGTAAATCATAAATGACAAACCACGCGATCCTCTAACGTTAGTTCCTCATTCTGAATGACATGCCCTCTTCAACCCAGTTTTCCAAATATTTGTTCACGTAACGTCAATTTGCGTCACATACATCGAGCCCTTGGTCATGTATAACCCTCCAAAAAATATTAGGTAATTACAAGAAAAAAAGTGAATAAATAAAAATGTATCAGTGCCTACTCGAGTGTACTGTATAGTCCCTTCATACGAAAGCCCCGAGGCTGCGCATATATTTTACACTCGTTCTCAAGCGGTAGATACCACGGCGATCGATGTTTCATATACGAAAAACGCGAACACCCCGCACGGCTGAGCTTCGATTATTTATGAGCTCTAGCTCTACACTCGTGCCTTTCGAGCTGCACTCTGTATACACGCACATTTCGTGTAATGGAGTCCGACGTCAGTACAGCGAAATTTTTCGAAATCTGCACTACTACAGTCGTGTTGGATCCTCAATTATATTTTCTTGTTATTTTTAATGATTAAACTTGAGATTCATGCATTTGGTCGCTTCATTAATTTACTCAAGATGTAAAGCGCTACCGTTAGTTGGCCTTTGTTAACATGTCGGAAATTAAAATGAAATTATTAATGAATAAGTTGCAGTACCTATACTCAATAGAAATTTCAGATCATAACATTCGACGGAAAAGTTTTCGGGGACGATTTTGGGAAATTGCGTTTAATTTCGAAATTTATGAAGTTTCCACCTGGATGTTGTAATTACATCAGTTAATCAATATCTTTTGAAAAACTAGTTTGGTTAGAATTGCTCATGTTATCTTGCGTAAGGTATTTTTTTACTCTATTTTCTAGAAAAGTGTATTTTAATTAATCAATACTTTCTTAAAGTTGTGTTCCATTCTCTTAACAACATTTTTTATACCTAGACAACCTTAAGGTAGCAGTGTAGCCCTCTTTTACAAAATATCGTAGAATACATGGTTTAACTTCCAAAAAAATCTCTGACTGTCTTCTTCATACTGTCAGTTGTATAATAAATGAAATTTCATTACCTTCGAATTAATTTTTATTCAATATTTAACAAACAAAAAAACGATAGGTGGGAGCTTGAAAAATATTTTACAAACGCGCGTACGTAAAAATTTATACAGTTACATAGTACCTTTAAGAAAATACCCTTAGAGTTTCAACGATATTGTTAAAATGCAACTTTTTACGTAAAAAAACCCCGAGAAAACCTTTATAAAAAAAACTGAAACTAATATTTTTATGAACTATCGATTGAAAGTCCAACAACAAAGAAACTCAGCAACAACAAAGTGTGTTTTAGGGTTGTCGTTCATGTATCTACACATACGCATGAAAATTACCATAAACCTATACCGACAACAATTTTGGCTACCACCAACTTAAAGCTCATCCACGTGCAAGCAACAGCAGTCACGTAACCTACACAACAAAAGCCTGAACGCGTGGTTACACGCTAGCGCCAGTAGCAGAGAGGAAATGAAAAAGCTCCGTCGTACGCGAGAGACAGGGCGTTAGGGCACCTAACAGGCCGATAAATTCCGACGCGACGACTCCACCTCGCCGACGCGCGGCAAATAAATGAGAAAGCCCCCGAAGCGACGCGGAAGTCCGGATACGGATGGCCCTTATTAGGGGCGAGGGGTAGCAGTTAGCACCCACCGCGAGAGGCGGGAAACTTGTTGCTGGCGCCCCGCCTAATGGAGTCATTTTTCGCCCGAGACGCTCCCTCCACGGGGGCCTTAAATACCTAGGCGAAGGGAGAGGCTAAGGTTAAGGATTAGCCAATTACGATTGAATTACGCTGCTCTGTTGTGCCAGTGTGGGGGGGGGAGAGCCTTGGATTTATCGCCTCTTCCGCGGGATTATCCCGCTGCGTTGGCTTGATAAAACGAAGAGGAGTCGTCTCGGGAATGGAAGGCCGCTTTTAAGGGAGAATAATGCCGGTCATTAGCCGATTAAAAATGGGAGCTCTGTAATTGCGCCTCGGCCGCGCTTGCCCGCCCGATTTGTCATGTTCGCGCTCGCTGTGCTATTAAGCCCGCGCGGTGATTCTATCTGCGGTTGATTGTGTTTTGGCTCCTTCTTGCCCGTGTAAAGTAGTTCTTCTCACGTAAGGACCGCATATTGTTTGGCCATGTGTTGGCTTACCAATGTTTTCCGAACAATTAGTGGCTTTCGTAGCAGTTAAAACAAACTTTAACCAAGTTTACCGTCAACTACATCAGTTAGTTCATTATAGGGCTGTTATGGGGTATAACAACATGCCGCGGTTCAAAGATAGATAAGCATAATCTTAGCTATACACTATGCATAATCTATATGCACTGCTCACACCGTCATCCGTAATTGTAACTCTGTATACTTGGATAATTTAGCATGTATTTGATTTTGTTCTATAATAACATACACACATCGTCTTCAGTGATTCCACGTACCTAGGAAACACACGTGGAGACTTCACTTGTTTTATTTTCCAGGTGGGTGGCACCTGGGCATATTTTTAGGATTTAACTGCCCAAGAATGATGTAATTATTTCATCTCAACATTTTTTACACAATCGCCAATAACTTTTAAAAGTGACTAGTTATTAAAAAAAAAAAAAAAAAAAAAAAAAGCGACATGACTTATTTCTTACAGAAAAAGACATGAGACACCATGTTTTTATGTTAACGATTGAAATACTTTTTTAGTTTACCGAACATGTATATTCCATTAACCTTCCGGGGAAACTGAGTGAAAAAAAAAAAAAAAAAAGAATATTTTCAAGCAACATTTAGTCGACTGGTGTTGCCAACCTCTTTACGCTTTATTGGCAAAAACGTATTGAAACGACTGAGATACGAGTGTAATATAAATTACAAATCCACATAGTATCTCTTTTGTACAATGCGAAGGAATTATTCAACACATCGAGCAACTTGCTCGGACTCAAGTTAAACTGGCAAAAGCGTCGACAGTGCGTGTCAATTTTATATACGCATGCACAAGCGTATGTGTAAATAGTAGTACCTACAATGACCCGAGTTTTAAAGTCGCTTGGGTGTGTAAAACGTACGAATAATACGAATAAAAATACTGTAAATTTTACGGTTTATGCATCAGGTAACACTAAGCTACGGACTTGTCATTCGTCTATAGAACTATTTTTGGACGAAAAATATTTTAATCTAACGTTCATGCACCCCAACGTCAATTCCGTCAACCTTCGAAATATTAATTGTGGTTTGAAATGAACATGAAGATGTTCTCTGCTGCAGAAATCTCTTGGTTTCTGTTTCACGCAAGCAGCACTTCAGCTCGTTACATTCGTTAGGTTCAACCGACACATCATCTAAAATTAATGCGCATCCTTTTGTACACGAAAACCGTCCAGACAATCGAGCGAGACGTATACATATGTACTCCGCGAGTCGTTTCTTTTTCAAGTTTATCGAAAAACTTGGTCCCCCATCGCGCCGAAACTCGCGGCATTGGGTCACATTACGAATCCACGACAGACGCTCCGTGAATTATTCAGCCGTTTTCCTGAAAATTCATGAGCTCCCGTCGCTATACCGAGTCTCGGGCTCTCCGCGAACGAAAAAAAAAAAAAGGGAGGAGGCGGGGAGGCTCCGATGAATTTCCTGTTGTGGAGAACTCGTGATAATACAACGCTGCGGTCGGTATACGGAGAGCCGCGTGTGTTATTTTCGGCCCGTTGTCGGCGAGCCAGAAGAAGTCGAGCCGGTGTGTGGGTCTTGCCCCGTTTACACGCGTAAACTCCTTGCGGCCGCTGAATCAATAATTTATCACCGCTGACCAGAAAAGAACTTCGTTCCTCCGAGGAGATTTGATTTCTTTCTCCTTTTGTTTTTTTTACCGATGATTTGTGCCTCCGTCGGTCCCATCGATTACGCGGTGAATCGGATTAGCCACACTGTTAATCCAAGCGCGTTTAAATAACACGTTTAGAGTGTAAAATTTATGTTTTTTTATAAAGCACATAGTGGTGGCGTGGATGAGAATTTGAAGAACAACTAAATCCATGATCCGCCAAGCGGTTAACCAGTTCCATTAAACTAGTGTGAAATAGTTTACAAAGTATTGCATTTTATGAAAACGGAAATGTCGATTACACGCTTTGAACGTGTACTTCAACACACTTGGATTTTACAGTATGATTTCAACTATATATATACTGCGGTCGCATGGCACTGACAAATTTTTCGATAGAGTCGCAACTGCGTCTTGGGACGACGACGGATCGATGATTGTATATCTGGGCTTGGCGTGACCTCGCTGCCCGCGGATGTTAATTGACGGCTGAAGGCTTGACGGGATTTCGTCTGATACCCACTTTTATGAATCGTTTGAGCGATTTTGTGGCAAATTTTAAGGTTCGTTGCCTTTACCGATTTAGATTATAACATCAATGATATGTGACTGGTTTTTTACCAACACAAGTATTGCGTCTTTGTTTTGCTGAAGGGTCAAAGAGTTTGAACAATTTTTTTTACTAACAACGTGTAAACGTAGGACTTTAGAGTTGAGCCAAATACAAGAATTTTGATATCCTTGGCAATAAAATTGTTTGCAAAGTATTTGCGCTATTCGCACACAAGCAAAATTATCAAACTTTTTAAGGCAAGTACACGTGCCAAGACCCATTTTCTGAAGAACCCCGTATAGTATTGCCCATCGCAAGGGAGAGCGATAAAAAACAGTACATCTACGGCGAAGATGGCAAAAAAAAAAAAAAAAAAAAAAAAGACACTTGGCTCGTTTTACGATACTCAAACTGTATCGCGCGGCATATCTCTTTCTTTCGCTTTTTTTCTTCCGTACACCCTGTACATCTTAAATAATCAATTTAGCCGGAAAGGCAACCCATAATCGTAACCGCAAGTTAGCGCGGCTTTATATACGTCCCTTGGGCAACTCTGTATACATAAAAGCACATTCCGGAGGCGTATAAATATTTCGAGCTTACGCAGAAGAGAGCAAAAAAGGGAGTGTATATGTACAGGTGTGCGTACACCTCTCCGGCTGACCATATCTGTGGTCGTACTACTTGCGATTTACACACGCACGGGGACATGGTGTGGAGGGTGTTTGTATGGCTGCGATTGTTCAGTTTATTTCTCCATCCATGTAATTTCTCTGGAACAATCCAGAGAAGTGAACGATTGTGTTGGAGTTAACAAAGGGGTTAAACTATCGATAAAGTTTGATGGGTCAAAAATATTGTTAATTTTCTTTTATTTTTTAAATTTAATATAGCAATGTTTCTGTTACAGTCGATTCTACGAATTTTAAGATCCACGAGTTTTGAAAATAAATTATGACTTTCGACGCGATTCTCATGAAACATTCACTTGTGATATAATTCGAGCGACGGAACTTTCTGGTCTATAGGTGACTTACAAAAGTACCCCACGACTATACTTTCAACTGATTTAAAATAAAAAAAAAAAATAAAAAAAAGTAAATTTAAAATCATGGTAATTAATAATTTATGTTGGTGGTAAATATTGTATAGAAATCAGCTTACGTTGTGCCTTGGTGACCAAGAATTGCACATAATAGAAGCATCTTCTAGTATCCGGCTCTGTAACATAAAGATATACCACCACATTTAATTTCAACATTTCCACAAGAACATTAATCATTAATGAAATTTAGCATTGAAAACTTTGCATTACGCATTAATTATATACAGCCCCCCCCCCAAACAACTTTTATGATTAAGTAGTCAACATCAGCCTCAAGTCAGACAAATCTCTGTTGCGTCAATGTAGTGCACTATTATCAATAACAACATAGCTGCGAATAATCCAAGCGACCGACCTAATGGAAAATCAATAGCGTCGTCTGCGGTTCATCCGTATATAGATATGGAAAATCCGTCGCTTGCATAAAGCATAAAGCAGCGACGGGACACCGTCGGCGGTGGTACATGCGACCGAATTAAAAAGCGCCTATATTTAAAAGTGCAGCCAGTCGATGTGTATACCAGCCCGGCCTGACAGAATCGGGCCAGCGAGTAAATTAAATGAGCACCGAGTGCACGGCGACGACGCCGTGGAAAGTGGGTAATTCGATACATTGGGTCGCTTATATCGATGCAGATGGGAAGAAAAAAAAGGAGTGTCTACTGGAACAAGGGGTGGCTAGACTGACTATTTTTTCCTTTTTCATGGGGATAATTGTGACTCACAAGAAATTTTTTTTTTTTTTAGGTATGATCGTTCTACAGAAGTGCCCTACATTTTCACTAGAGAAATGAAAGCTTCAAACGTACTTCCTTGCATGAACAAACAACTGTACAATTACACAAACTACTAACGTTAATTACAATGAAAAAAAAAAAAAAAAAAAAAAAAAAAAAAAAAAAAAAAAANAATAAATCTAAAAAAAGTATTTTTTTAGGTATGATCGTTCTACAGAAGTGCCCTACATTTTCACTAGAGAAATGAGTATCATCAAATATCAGTTCTTGGTGTAAATTTTAGATCAAAAGTGTGGATAATTAAAAAAAATTATTTTTGTAGTATATTGAGCGTCAAAAAAGAGCTGTTCCAAAAATATTTTTAGAAAATTGAGTCTCACGCTTTTGATTTCAGAACAACGCATTTTTTTCATCCTTATGTTTTATTTCCCTGTAATCTTTAAGCTTTCAAGATTCAAGAAATGGGTAAAAAAAGAACTTACAAAAAAAGGTAACTGTTTTTATGTGTTGCGTAAGATTCTATGGTCTTGGGGTGCGCACGAAGAAAGTAGTCGAGGGACTAGTATCAATGTCTTTATTTATGCAAAAACGAGAGAAGAGCGCGTCGTGTGTACGACCTTCGTCCTTGTCGGTTCCAGCCAGAGAGAACCCCCTTCAGCATCCTATCTGCTTATCCCTTTGCTCTCTCCCACAACAACCATCTGTAGTAGGCCCCAAAAAGAGAGGGCGCACGTAAATGTAGCTATGATATCGTACGTGACATATGACTGTGATAGAAATCAATTGCTTTACCCCTCAATGATAAAAAAGTCGAATAGTTTTTCAAAAAATATTAAACATTTTGTGCGAATTCAGTAAAATAATGAGTAATTTGTTCAAAGTAATTTGTACCTTTTACAAGTTTTATAATTATACTTTTTGCTTTGGTGAAAAATGTACCGGTCTCGTCCATAATAAAAGTTTTTAACATTTCAATTTTTTCTTTTTTGTTACTGTTATAAAATATTTTCTGCCATGGGAATCGTTTGTTTTTCCAAAGGCTCTCATCAAAATATGTCATGTATCATACCCTTGTATTATTTTGACTTATGAGTATTTTTAATACATACTTTGACAAGTATTTTTTACAGGGCATGCAGTTTAGTGAACGACGAAAAAAATTGAAATAAAAACTTTTTAATAATTTTTCATACATAAAATTTCGTCAAAGATAAACCAAGTCTCGTTAGAGATTCCCTAAAAATAAGTTGATCATGGCTATCACGTGTTTCCACAAATAGTTACTTCGAAACCTTATTATTTCCCTAATGAGCGTCCCAGACGCTACTAATAACATACTTCCCTCCTTCACACTCACTGAAACTATAAAAAAAAAAAACCTCTATTTTCCTCCCCGAGCCAAAGGCAGTAAGTGCATTCACATACACAATTGATGCATCGTCCGACCTCGTGCTTCCATTATGGTACCAAAATAAAGAGAGAGTCTGCAGTTAATGACGTTGTCATATATTTCGATATCATACCGCGTATAATCGATGCGTCTGGGTTAGGAGACTGCGCCGAGACTCTCGAGCCCACTGACAGCCGCCGCTGTTAATGTACTGCTTCTGGGGCATCCCGGCGCTTGCCATAAATAAATAAATCGTCGCCTATCGTCCGGCTCCACGAGTTTATCTTATCCATTTCGATTTATTTTTCACTACTTTTTTCAAATTAAATTAAAAAGGGACGTTAATCCCATTCATTTGCAAATGTTCGTAGTGACGTGGTCAGTAAAAATAAATAGGTAAGGAATCCAAACAGTTGTCGTTTGCTGACCAACCACAACTGAAAGTTTCAAACGTACTTCCTTGCATGAACAAACAACTGTACAATTACACAAACTACTAACGTTAATTACAATGAAAAAAAAAAAAAAAAAAAAAAAAAAAAAAAAAAAAAAAAAAAAAAAAAAAAAAAA
>NW_019379459.1:351780-422319 GCF_000648655.2 Copidosoma floridanum | reverse complement strand
AAGTCCCGGTAAAAACTCTGAAGTCTTTTGGAGACTTCTGAAATCTTTGAAAGACTTAGAAGGACTTATAAAGTCTTTTTTTATGACTTTAAGTTATATACGCTCTTGAAGTCCCGGTAAAAACTCTGATGTTTTTTGGAGACTTCTGAAATCTTTGAAAGACTTAGAAGGACTTATAAAGTCTTTTTTAATGACTTAAAGAGTGCGCAGCCTCTCGACGAAACCACTTCAGTCTTCTTTCCCTGGGATTTATATGAAGTTGGAATAAAAATACAAAGTGATGGCTGCTTACTTCTTTTAAAACTCACTAGTTGCTAGCAGCTGCGTACGGGTTATGTATAGCCAGTGTTTAAATGTAATATGTCACTCAATGGGCATACTTTTTGATTAGATTAGATAAATTCTTCCAAACATGTGGAGGTTAAATTAAAATCCTACTATCTTATCTATTGCAGTAATTAGACAATTGTGTTTATCAAGATTTGGCAGAGGACAATCTTACCATCTTCGAATTAGAGATTTCCAAGAACAAAGCACTTTTTGTCAAAAGATTTTGTTCCTAATGTACAAAAATAACTTTTTTCTTTTGTTGGAATATGTTCCTCAAATAAAAATCGACAACCCCTCATAAACATGATAATAAGCTAACCTCTTGGTAACCAATTGAGAATCACCTTGTGTTCTTCTCGAATCACGAAATCCCAAGTAATGCATACTGCAATCCTAACTAGACGAGCGGAAGGTGAAAAATTTCAATCTCACCCGATCCGCCACTCTCGTGCTGCTAAGTTTATTAAAAAATCAAGACATCCCAGGCTGTCGAAAAAAACTCAAGACATTCAATTCACACCCACAGTCCCTTTCAGCTCTATTTCTCGTGTTTGCAACGCAATCAAACTTCATTGCTCCCGCCCACGTAAAGTGTACTTCGGACTTTTATTTTCCACGGACACAAAGCCCGAGTTCACCGGTCACTGATGCTCGTATTCCTTTTTTCTTTTTTCGAAATTCCCACAGTAATCAAAAATCAAACAACTAAAGCGCACACCGGCAGCCATTGTCATACGACCATCGACTCGTAATGATGATGTACGAGATTGCAAGTGGAGCGTGGGAGTACCGATTCGACCAGAAGGATAATTTTCTCTGCCTCACCCATACATACATTGACTCGAGCAAGCGAGAATCGCGTGACTGTCGAACACGGGACGCGATTCTGCGCTCTGAGGTATACGTTTTACTCGCAAAATGGGCTGGCATAGAGAAAAAGGGGTGAATTTGCTCCCGAGGATGAAAAACAAAGGGACTCGAAACCCGAGCTCGAGAAGGACAATGAAGCACGAAAATTCACGGGTTTTTTCCTTTCACGTCTCTTTGCCCTAAGCAACCCACAGAGACGGTGGTCGAAGGGTTTTTTTCGTCTTTCGCCAGGAGCGCGATGTAGAAGATTTGCGTAAGGGAGAACTTCAATTATTATTCAAGTACACTGTTGACATCACAGGTGTCGTTGTCATTCCATTGGGCAACTCCATTGATACTCATTGCTCTGATGAATTATTTATGATTGCTTTCAATTAAAAATTCAGCTTTAAAAAAAAAAAAAAAAAAAATCCTCACTCTGTATAGGGTAAATTTGTAATCCGACGAGCAAACGCGTACGTATAGAGTACAATGAAATTGAAAAAAGAAAAAAAGATCCCAGAGAAGATACGACGCACGGAGGGAGATAAACTCGGCACTTTATCCGCACGCTTCCCGGAAAGCTCATTTGTTATTGAAGCACCGCGCGAGAGCGAGTAAACGTTCGGGCGCTCGGAGAACACGACTTCACACTCCCGAGTATTTCTCTCTTTCTCTGTGAATCCACGCAATTATCGGACAGACTCTCAACAATACAATTCAGACGTTTGGAGCAACATCACGCGTGATCGTCGTTATTTTACGATGCTTCATCAGTGATTAGGTAATCTGAAAAAATAAATACTCCAGTAAGTTTTGTTTCCTTTGTACCCATAGTCGTTTGATCCGTAAGAACACTGGTGCTCTACATCTACATGCATATTATATATAGTGTATATATCCATTGACAAGGGGGAAGGGGTTATTAGAGTATGCAATCGATTTCACTTTACATGGCTCCATTACTCTACACAGGTATCGCGGTACTTGGATAATATTATGCGAACGAATATAGACCATAACCGATAGTGTCGATTCACCTCGTACGTCGGCGTCAAACAACCATCTGTCTCCTTTACAAGAAATTTATGTATTTGTGTTAAATTTCTGTAAAAACAACTTTCACTTGATAGGCCTGTTGCGTGCATCGACACTGCCATTCAAGCGAGATTTGTTGTTCACTTTCTTTTTGTTGATGTTCAATTTTTATGTTTCATGTCCCCATAATTCCATTTAAAACTCATCTCTCGGATTCTAACAGGAGTCGACATTACACCGTTGTAATAATAGGAAAAAAGTGCATTTGTACAAGAATTATCATTTGTATTTCAACTTGAGTCATCGGCGCTTCAAAAAGTAGGTAGTTTTCCCGAACCATTCTCTTTATTAATATTTATTAATACGGATTAATTCTCTCAAAATATTTCATCCTTTTTCACACGAACCGATTCCATTTGAATGGAAATATTCCCCATAGTGAAAGTATTTAAGCACTGCGGTTACTTGGTAAACTCGAAAAATGATATAGTAACAATCTTGTAACGATCGTCTCAATGATAAACAAACAAAATCGATGTTGAAGTTACTCATCTTCGAAATGCTATAACTTTTGATGAAAAACGTCAAGTTAATAATAATGCGTTTGAATCGAAAACTGCTAACCTATATATACGACTATCGTTTGGGTCTACAATTAAATCGCTTCACCGTTTGCTGCGGCTAAACTATTCATATGAAAAACGAAAAAAAAAAATCAGCTGAAATCATCGCACTTGGAATAAAGTCACATTTTCCCTTATTTTGTTTTTGACGTAACAAATGTCATTTCCTGAAGTATTGTCAAAGCTCGTTCTCCGTAACCCATACAGTCCCCCCTAGCCCAAGCTATACTCGTATACACGCGTAAAATCGATAGCCCGTGATTTGCTTACAGGCGGAAGGAAGGGGGTGTCCGCGGAAATCAAAAAACACGGGCGGACGCAAACATGGATCCGAATATATACGCGTGTACGTGCACACGCACACACGACATTATTCACTTGAGCGGCAGGGAAGGGGGGAGTAAATCAATCAGCTGAGGGGGCTTGAGTGGGTTTGATGGCCTGTTTGCCCGAGCGTCTGCGTGTGTATCTATACGACTATATACACAGTCTAGTGGGTACTACTTTTTAGGCTCGCGTGTGGGGGCAGAGCGATGCGGCTGATGAAGCCTATCTCTTGCACGTAAACTCGCTTGGGTTTCTGTACCAAGTGCGCGTACGTTAACTTGTAAATTGACACCTTTTGTGTTTTGATTCTTAATTTATGTTCAATCAATCATATTCGACGGAATGTGGGGGAAACATTAAATTTTTACTATTTACTATAGTGATGCCTTGTGCTATATTTGGTGGAGATTTGGTCGGAGGAATGAGTTTACTTGTACATTTTCAGATAAAAGGTGTTTTATGCAAAAATTTTTTTTCATCAGCAACTGAATTTATACGTCACTTGTTGACTAAAATATTGGCAGAAAATAATTATTAATGATATTATTTTACTGAATTTTAATTTTACGAATATGTTCCAAATTTTATTGACACGAATGTTTTTGGTGATAGCTAATGTATTGAGGATAGCTCAATCGATTTGACTCTTCTAGTCATGCAAAAAGACTTTTTTATGGTTTTTAATACATGTTAAATAAAAACTATGCAACATGTTTTGATTGCAAAAACTTAACAACACCGTTTCTTATACAGAGAATGAGAGATAAACAAGAGACTTTTAAAACTATCGATAAAGTTTTTAAAATCCTTGTCTCAATTAAGTATAACGAATTAAATATTCGAATTTTCAATTTGAAAAATTTTTTTTATCACAACTATAAAACCGAGTGTTATCATCAAAAACAACTTTATAAACGTAACCAAAAACATTGCGTATTGGAATAATCATTAGTTTTGCAATGTTTTATTGTGTTTTGTATGAATGTTACATTGCAAACATATGCAAAGACTTAAACATGCACATGCTAGACTACTTGTGAAAAACCAAAAAGTAAGTTCGGTGTCAGCAGTGCGAGTAAAAAAAAAAAAAAAACAGCGGCAACGGGACCTCCAAGCGCGTCCGCAAAGAGGTAGGGGTACCAAGAACTCGAGGCAGCAAAAGAAGCAATAGCGAAAAGCATAAAGGGCGACGGTAGAGTTGCATATAGTTGTTGGCCTAGAGCACCCGGACGTGTATATTGTACATACATATACGCCAACGTGTACGCGCAAGGGTTGGACTTAAGGTCGACGGGCGCGGCGACGAGCTGAGGGACGACTCATTGCTATTGCAGGAGAAAAACACGGGCGCAAGAGGCAAATGAGGGGGCAAAGCGTCTGAAAGAGCGCCTCGCCGTCATCTCCGGGGCTAAAGCTCTAGCTAAAGGGAATTTATGAAATTTCGTGATGTAATATTCCGATTCGCGCGCTCGCGCCTTTTCTCCTCGTTTTCCCACTTTTTGTTTTTCTCTCTTTTTTTTCTCCTCCCCGCGGATTTCTTCGAGCTCTCGCAGAAATGCAGTTTCCATGGAGGCGAAATTCGCGCCCGGGGAGGGAACTCCTCGTCTGAATTATAATGCGATGCCACGGCCGGAGACTCGTCCTTTTCTCTCGCTGCGTTTTTAACTTTTTGTTGTGATTTCGTTTTTTTTTTTTTTTTTTTTTTTTCCAGCGTTGCGAGCTTCCCCCCCCCCGCTCGGCGTTTTTTCCCTTTCGTTATTTCGTTTGCCAAGCGTTAATGCAGTTACCTCGTTCCTGCGAGGGCCTGGAAAAAACTTTTGTGAGGCTGCTCAGCTTTTTACTCAGCTCGGCTTTTTTGTACACTCTTGAATAATTAACAGAATGGAGTTTTTTTTATTTTTTTTTTAAAGATATTCATGGAGTGGAACACGTGCAGTGGTGCATTTTTTATACTTCAAAATGACGTTCGGACGGCTTTGCGTGGAAAAATGATGCGTGCAACTCGCCACTTGAAGTTGGTGATTTTTACACAAAATATGGCACCAGCTACCAATACGAGTTTTTTTACAACGAGGGTGCGAATATTTTCCCTTTTCGTGCCTGCGTGGATCGATTTTACTTCACACCGTGTGCAAAGTATTGTGTTTTTCTGCACTAATTATGCGTGGAAAAGTGTCAAAGAATCGGTTCTGCCTACGATAAACATATTTAATGAAACGAAAAATTTCAATTACCAAACTGAATCAAAATTTTTTGCCTTCAACAAATAATGAAAAAAAAGGGTATTTATCTGTACCCGCTCCGTTTGTTTGTGAAACAAACTTTAATTTTCCCGTTCCAGCCGTATTCTGTAATACTGTACGCTACGCTCGTTCGGCCAAATTACACCCCCACAGCAACACTCGTACCGTCGGGTAAACACACACACACTTACACGCTAAGGACGACTACAAGTTGAAAAATTTCTATTTTCAGTGCAAACAATTGAAAAAAAAAAAAACTGGCTTTGCATGTAGCATGGGAGGGAAAAAAAGAGCTTTAACCGCCCACTCGTGTAAAACTGCGAGAGATTAAGCATCGAATATTCCGCCAATTATGTTTGCCCGGCTCATTTTCATAAATAATGTAAAGGGTGGTTGGCAGTGAAAAAAGAATTTTAAAAAAAATGAAAAAAATAACCCCTCACAACATCGGTAGTCGATGACAAAATTACCCCCGGGCTTTTCATCGATGAATCCCAGCCCTCTGCACAATAAGAGGAGAGGAAAAAAAAAAAAATTAAAAAAAAAGAGGGAAAGCGAGAATCGTCCTATATATCCATGCATGCACGCGCGCGCGAGCGAGAGGAAAATCCGTGATTCCACCCGTGTAGGCTCTACACCCGCCAACCGAGGCCGGCCACGCTCATTGGCCACCACGCCATGTACGCCCCCGCTTACCCCCACCAATCAGAATCTCTGCTACTGCTGCTCTCTCTCTCTCTCTCTTTCGTTTCGAGCTGGTACACCCACACACACGCATAACTGCACTCGCGCGTCTCTCTTTCTCTCTTGCTCTACTCCCTCTCTTTTATCGATCCGCACTCCCGTTTTCTCACTTTCGAGTCCGCGATGCTCGTCTCTCTCGCAGATCCAACTGCTCTGTGTACTATATACAACAGTGTATACGTATATAGGTTCATGGGTGTATAATATAGCGTGGGAGTGAATCCTCTCGGTCTGAGAATTAGCGGAACAATGGGGATTAGAGAGGCTGGTTATTACGTGCATGTGCGGGTTTTGTTCTCGAGGAGAGGATGTTCGCTGCGTGCAAGTCCTTGGAGGGGTAAAAAAAAGGGCGATCTAAGTGCCCATGGTGAGAGAAATGTGCAAAATTTCGGGACTCTTGAGGACTCGTAACATTATTGATTGCGTGTTGTTGAGTTTTTCGATATTTCGAATCATCGAAGGTAAATATAATTATTATCATGATAAACTCATGGTTCACAGCTTTTTTGTTGAAAAGATATTGAATGTAATTTTTTACCATACGAATAGTTTTTTAGGGGGTAGTTAATAAAATTAAGCTAGTGGAGATGTCACGTCACACCCGCGTAACTTTACGGTCGAGATGAGTCTGTTCTGCTTCGATACTACAATTTGAGGTTATGTTACTGGCCTTAGTGGCGTTTTTGTTTTAATAATTCAGATGTCAGTGTAACTTTTTGCTTTAACATTGTACATAACAGACAACTAGGATATTCACAATTGTTGAAATTATTGTTGCTTTCACGTTTGCTGTCGTGATAAATCTGTAAACTTGTGATATTTGCTATTTATAATGTATTGGATCCTCTAAAGTTCTGAAATTACGCACCGTTTTATCATCAGATGGCGTGAATACGCTATGTGCTTTTTGAAGAGCCTAAATCGGATTAAAAATTTTTTTTCTTTTTATCAAACTTTTATTTTTATCCAACCAAATTTTGTTCGTTCCAAATGTTGTTTCCGAAGAAATACACAATAGTACTACAACAACACGTTCCAAGCACGTCATAAGGATCGGTAAATTGTATAAAATGCACTGCAAAAGTGGTAAGCCTCGTTGGAGAGAACATCCATCGAAATCGTTTGCAAAATTAACTGGGCAAAGCAATTTATGATGCAAAAAGTCAGGTCCATGCAAAACGTTTATGTCGCGAATGCGGTAGAATTTTACAAGCATTTTGAATACGTGATAAAATGAATTGCGTTTTTTACGTGGTCTCCTAGCCCAATTTGCACTGTGGGGTGCATGAGTTAACTAATTCAATAACTTAGTTGAATAGGTTCGACAATATTTTACATTCAATACGATACATGAACGAACCATTAGTTTTATACTACATGGTATAATTTTCCGTTTATAATGTATAAGATTTATAGGTTGATTTTCACGTAATCATATATAGTCAATCAATTAGGATGATGCTGCCCGCATGAAAACTTGTTGGAAACAATAATAAATTTTCAAAGAATAAATGAGGTATCCCAATAAATGACAAACTACTACATTTTTTAATTGTTGAAACAAAAAAATAAAATAAAATGTTGAAAAAAAAAAGAAAAATTTATATATTCGTTGCTGAAGTATGTAACTTCTGTTCTGGTTCTGGTACTTATTGTTTCCCGGCCAATAACTATTAAATTTATATACTTTAACTTGAGTTATTTCAAAATTCATGTTTACTTTAATGTTTTTGGATTGATCCAGTACTTGGTATACTTAATTTCAAAGTTTTTTTCAAGCATGTTTGTACATAAAAAAAAAAAAAGCCCCAAAATAGTAAATAAAACTTGTGATATGATTATCGTCCTCGATATGTATACCGGTATAGCCTATTTTATACACAAAAAGTACAGAAATATTAATTTATCGATCAATAAGTAGTAAGGTGGATGTCCCAGTACTCGCTCACTTAAGCAGACGAAATGTCCCAATAGTCGGTCACTTTTTTTCTTTTATGGGCCTTCGTTATATTTTCAATTGGGTTTATACATTAACTTGTATTGAAAGAGTAATTGCTTAGTGTCTGAATAGCTACCCGATTTATATATGTTATGAAAATTTATAGTGAAAAAATCAGCCAGATGACCGACTATTGGTACATGACCGAGTACTGGGACATCGACCTTATATCATTACTTTTTAACCACTTGAACAAAAAAGCTAACCATTACTACAAAGAAAAATGACAAATCCCTTTTTTTCCCTCATCATCAATTATTACCCTATATCTCTCCGTCTCCTGCACCGAGTTAATGTCTATTACAACCAGCAGTCATTAAACTACGCCGCAATAACTGACGCACAGAACATAAACCCACCAGCTCTTGCCTATAATGGCTTTGTTCCATGTCTCCCGGAGGAGCTTGTATACGTATATAAACAGTATGCATGTACCACAAGTGCGTGCTGTGGTCTCCTTCGCCATTCGTAAGTCGAAAGTGCCTTACTTATATGCCTAGACGACGGCACGTCAGCAATTATGTCCCTTTGCTCTTAACAGGACGACGCGGTTGGCCTTACCTCCCTTCGGTACCCTCATTGGCCACTTTGGGGTGAAGTTTATGGCTACAACAGTGAGCCGCATGGAAGTGCCTGGAAAATCATTTTTCATCTCACGTCTGCGGAAGACCGAGTAATTGGAAAAGTAGTGGGTGTAGCTGCTTCACTCTTTTTTGGCGAGAAGTGGAGGGGAGGGTGTGTTTTATACTTGGCACGTAAGAAAGGGATTACATTACGAGGTTATATAGAGCTTTTTGGGGTAGCCACATCTGAATTTTTTTTTCTTATTGTTTGGTTTCGTTTTTTACCGAAGGTCATTGAAAATTACAGATGCATGTGTGGATTTCATTGGGACATTTTGTAGGTGCATGTTACGCCCAGTGGATTGGATTCATTGTGAATGTTTGCATACTGATTGTTAATATTTGAGTCTTTCATTATTCGTTAGTTAACTAACAATTGTATAATACAAAAGAGGTGCCTTTAGAAATATCTCGATAGCTAACCCTGCTTTATTCAAGCTTTTTTCCCTTCGTTTTTCCCTCCATTGCCAAGCATAGATCATTTGTCTAGAATAATGTCATAGTGATGAATACGCTTTGAAAATATATGTATGAAAAACATTCTCGTGCTTTTAATATTCCATTGAAAAATTAAAATAGAAAAAGTATTTGTGTACAACAATTTTCTCATTACTCATTGAATGAAGACAGTGACGAATATCACTTATACTTAATTCTACGAATATTGCAACGATCAAGTGTCACTAATATACGAAAATGCCAGAGATTACACACGATTTAACAAAGCGTACGAACGAGTAGTACATTCTTATGCAGTATTTTGTAAAGTATGTGTAGAATATTTCGTGCATGTGCATTGTATGTTTGGACAATTTATTCTATTTCATGTACTTATGATAGTGCCATTACGCCACAAAAAGAGAAAGTATAGACGTTTCCAATTATAGAGGGTATCGTACTTTCCCTCCGAGTTCTGGTATTAGTAAGCTAAAACCGATACGTTTTTCTGCGACTTCAGGTTTAAAACTGCAACTTAATCTTCCAGAAATAATTAGATTAAGGGCTTAGTAAAGAAAAGTATATTGACCCCCGCCTCTACGGAGTACTTGCCTCCGAAGCTAAAGGTATTAAATATGTTAAGATGAAGGGAACAAAATTATAGAAAATTGATAGTTTTGTTCTCATAAATGTGATCTAATGATAAATATTTGCGTTGAGATTGAATGATCAAGTTTTATCAATGTATCGTTACTTTGTTAAACGGACAACCTTAATCAGAGGACTATGTGTATTTTGTTCTATTAATATTCCAGAGTTTCATTAGATATGGAAACTGATATATATTTTTTGTCTTACAAACAAAGTAACTTGGAAATCACCTTCGACTAAAATAATCATAATAAAAACAACAGTTTAGTCGATGACTTTGTTATTTATTTCACAAAAGGCTAACCAGTTGTAAGTACTCGTACGGTGATATCGAGGCGAGATGTGCAAACAGAACCTGAACGAAGCAAGTCCAAATATAAACAAGTGTGCGATAGGCCGTTATGACCTGCATATTTTAGAAGCTCATTCATATTGCACACACAGCACGTATGGGTATACACGTTAGGAAGAAAGAGACATACAGATGAGAGAAGAATGGTAGGGGTTAAAATGCATACAGCACGGAATTTATATAAATGGCAATTTCAGTAATCGAAACGGAATTATCGGCCTGTGTCTACGATACTGTTTGGTTTTCTTTCTCACTCTTAGTTTTATTTCCCGCACTTAGTATTTTACACGGTATATACACCGAGATTCGTTCTATTTAACTACTAGTACAGTTAATTTCTGAATCTAATTGATGACGTTGTAAATAATTAAAGGTATTTTCGTAGCATGGTTTGTGAAGTTACAAAAACGTACTAAAAACATTTTTATGAGTTGTCAGTTAACATGATCTATGATAACTACAAGTCAGCTTTTAAACTGCTGCCATAAAGAATATGGTATTGCAACGTTCAAAACCCTATAGTCTAGCCATACAATATGACCATACATAAAATGTATTATAATGAAGAAACCCGTATTTGTCCTTTCAAGTTTAGACTACATATATTTAGTTTTCATAAAATAATAATTGTTCATTGTTTTAATTTGATTGTTATATAATACATGTATTCTTCTAATGGTCAGTAAATGAATACTGTTACATGATAAACAATGTATGCTTTTTTGCTTAAAGCGATTTAGATATTCCATTAAAATATTAATGTACTGCAATACTAATGTAAGTATTATGATGTGGCTATTATCTTTTGCTTATACGTTAAAAAATTGATGAACTTTGAAAAAAGTTCAACGAACCTCGAAAATGCCTGTGTATTTTTTCCTTCGAAAAAAAAAAAGAAAAAGTAAGTAATGTTATAGCAATGAAATATTGGCTGTTTGGCATTATATACGTAAGTGAAAACGCACATTACTTTGCACTATCGGCATGAAACATATTACTTCGACAAATAGTGAAATTTTAAAACGATAAAGATAGTGCCATTAGTGGTAGATATCTGTAGACATCGGCTTTTACATTACGACATAAATTCTAAGGCAGATAACGGCAAAAAGGCGCAATACTCTATGTAACTTTAAGTGCTTTAGCTCATAGTTTTCTCATGTTTACGAAGTTAGAGAAAATATAAGATTTCATATTTGCTTTTGATCCATTATGGTGAGAGCTTGCAACGGCCGTCTCAACTTCTAATGATTTCCTAGCAAAGATAACTTTAGTTAAACTATTAATTTTATCTCCCATGGGTTTTAGATAACTCTTATTGTTTGCTTTTTAAATTAACTGGACCATAGTACATGAGCTATTTGATAGCATTTAAAATCCTTCAGTCCTATTGTACATCTCAAAATATTCTGGGCACAAATTTTTTTGGCAAATCCATCTGATGTAGCTAAAAAGTATATAAATGTTATTTTTGCATCAAATTTTATTTACAAAGATCAATAAATAAAGTTCTCAATTGTTTCAGTCTAAAAAATGCAAGGTGATACGGATATAATGTAGTTTCTGAAATTCGTACTTCTAGAAGTCTATTTACCTAAAATGACTGATCACTTACCAAAATGTGTTTTACCTTTTTAAATTTATAAGATTTTTCCGTCTCATATCTTAAAGTTACTCATACAAAGGGATAAGTTTTAATTGGTTCCGAATCAGTTTTACTTGATGAGGACATATTCTGTTACATTCCTATTTTTCTTATCAATTGCTAATGCAATAAAAATCAAAAACCGACCAGCACAATCGAGCTGTAGACAACAACAATAATAATATTTTTTTATCGATGCAATAATGTTTCTACTTACACTGTAACCCGCAGGAGATGAAGTTGAGCTTCAAGGGTCGTGCCACACACACACACAACCAAGAAATCGCGGCTTCAAAAAAAAAGAACACTTGGGAATAAAAGAACGCGATTAATCTTGCGATCCAGAACCAAAAAATTTATACTTGGCACCAAAAATCATCCCGAAGCAACCACACCGATACAAGGGCTTCCTGCACTCCAATCGAACGCCAGCATGGAAAAGACGGTCGCTCAAAAAGACAACACACTCACGCCCAAGTGAATTTGGAGGCCCACTCCACGCCAACACACGATCGTGTGTCCATTCCACAGTAGGGGGAGCTGCCACGCGTCGACACGCGTATGAAACACCCCGGGCCCATATCCCAGTGGAGCAGCTCCACGCGCATTAGGAAAATTGAAACGTCGATTTGTCCGGCTCCGCTCTTTGCTCCTCGCCAAAAGAGAAAGAGATAATTCGGTTAAGAGAAAATCCGACCGGGTGAAGGGGCGTCAGGTGCCCCCTACATGGGTATACACCGCTGGGGTCCACGGATCGCAGAGGGAAGATGAATCGCGAGGATGTCGGGGGATGCTCGCGCCGGGAGGGGGGGGGGGAGTTGGGTAGAGACAGAGAGAGATTATGATGATTTCAATTAGAGTCTGAGAGGGCTCCCTTCCTAAGTGGCTTGCTGGCGTTTGGCCACTTAAGACGAGTCACCTTGGAGTTACTCATATTTATTATCAACGTGTCTGATGCGTGTGACTCAAACGTCGACGATATTCGAGTCACAAGTACATTTTGTAGACATAACGCATGAATCAGGTGATAATTTTCACGAAAGTATATGAACGTTGTTGTCCGAGCGAGGTACGAAGATTACCACGCACACGAATTGCGCAAGATATTTTTTGACACCCAGTCAGCGAAGTTCAAGACAAGATAAAGCCTAAAATTTCAAGACAATACCAAGAGTAATATCCTTAAGAATCTTGACTCTTAATCATTCTTGAGCTTACTTATTTACTCTTTATTTTATATTAATGTGATCTCAGTCGCCTTCCTGTTGCCTTATAACGAATATCTATGGTTTCAATGGTTCAGAAATTGAATGACAAGATCTCAAGAAAAGACCAAGACAATACAAGACTTCATGTGTCAAGACCAAGACAATAATTAATGTTCTCAAGATTTTTCAAGAACAGTACAATAATTGTCCAAATATTGTCTTGTCTCGACTCTCGTGAAGCCCTAGCTCAACTCGCAAGCATGGTAATTGTCTGTCATAGTCGTATCATCTATTTCGCGAAACTTGTTTTCCGTAATGTATTACATGTTTTTTTGACATTTTGTGTATCAAGTACATGAATCTTTCTAACGTACTAGTGCGCAAAAATATTGATTCACATGTAGGGTGCTGCGTGGAATCGTCTCTTCGCACACTCCGTTCAAGCACGAAAAGTTAAACTTTGCATGCTGAGGGCCAAAAATGTCTCATTACCACCCTATGTATCATAAAGCACAAGAGATTTGCCTGTACTCGAGAAGCATGTCACCTTTTGCTCATCAAGTGGTTCTCGAAAAAAAACTTCCGAGTACAGAGTCAAATAATCGAATCCACACAAACGCACATGTCCCCCTTGCGTATGTATGGTTCCCGAGCGGCCTGGCACTTGATGTCGTGTATATATACGTGTACGTTTGTTTGAATGCTAGAACGTGTGTGGGTGTACGTGTACATATATATATGAAGGGCTCTCCTATGGCCCACGCGTGCTCTTGCTATTTATTTACCCCCCGCATCCAACACATAAACATACGTACTTGCACGTATACACGTAGAGAAACGAACGATACGTGGATAAAAGGGCACGACAGGTGCGCGTGACATGTGCGCGCGTGTGTTTGTCGCCGCCGCGAGTTCGACGATACGATCGGGACTCGCTCAAACATATGCTCGTAATGATGGGCTCTTGATTTTGACGAGGGGCTCTCTCGACCCGAAGCTCGACGTGTATATATGTACTCCCTCTGTGATTGTCTCTCTAGGGCCTTCGGCACGCCATATCCGTGCTCACGCGTCCGTGAAAATGAAAAACAGGCGCGTCTTTTCGTGTGCCTTTTTTTCTCCCGGGCACGCATGGCTGACTCTTCGAGCACGTGCAGTGCAAGCAGTGTGCGGCTGTCGCGGTTCGCGATGCTTGCGTTGATTGCGACACCCTCATGCGTATGGGGCTTGTATTGTTGCAAAGTTACTTACTTACTTACGTGCATCCTTCACTTTTCGTTCATCCGAGGGATGAGTCGAGTGTCGCGATCACTAGGGGATGGGGTGGATTTCACTGTTTTTTGTTCTTTTTTTTGTGTTTTTATTACATATTTTCTTCTACTTATTTTGCGTTCTCGTTGCTGTCATTTTATTTTTATCACATCAGTTTGTGGAGTTTCCTTGATTCTTGAAAAATCATTTATTTGCATGACGCACTATCCAGTAAAAATGTAGGTTTTATTTTTTTTTTTTTTTATAAAATTTTTCAGAGTGAGCCACGTGATTAAATTCAGCCAATCGAGAAACGAATGAAAAAACTTAAGTATTTCAAGGATTTTCTTGTGAAGCCTTTCTAGGCTCATGAGTAACAAAGTTATCGACGCGAATCCGTCATAAGCGCAGCACTAGCAAGATAATCCAGCATTCGGTCAATGTCAATAAAGAGAGACGCAACAAAAAGAAAAAAAAAAAAAAAAAAGAGGAAACGTATCAAGGCCAATTCGCGGTGCCGTTTCTATTTTCGTAGCTCGAAGGATCGCTAAATTCGTACCAACAAACGCAACCCTCCAACACAGAACTCATAAATAAGCTCTGTAAAAGAATATCCCACAGCGCGGTAAAACCGGGGAGGAAGAAAAATAAATAAAAAAAAAAAAAAAAAAAGTAGGAGTACACGCATGAGGCCGGACGAACAGATCGGCACTTAACAATCGCCATTTCTCCAAGAGTTTCTTTCTCGTTTCCTATCCGAATCACGTACGCCCACCCCTGCGCTGCAGCAGGTACGAGTTGTCTCGCGCAAGCGTCATCGCGGCCTACCCTCCCCTAGACTGCATCCCAAGGCCGTAAAACACCGAGACAGCGGTAACACGGACACGTTGAGACACACACACCTGCAGCTATATTGGAAGCTTCTTCCTCGTGTGCTCGTAAAACGTGACCAAACTCCCCAAGAGATGCCGCGCCCGCGAATTGCCAAGTTTACGGGCTCGGGAGCTTTAGGAGAAGGAAAAAACACTGCTGCGGAGGGAAAGAGCTGGTTTACGAGTCCGCTGCGGCAGCGTGCAAGCGGGGACGTTTTTAACGCTCCTCGAGTGGGCCCTGCGGGACTTCGAAGGGTAAAAAATCGGCTGTGCATGTGTTACGATGTGACGCGTATTTTGCGTGTTTGGATTTTTTAAAAACAATTAGGGGTAAATGATCCAATTACTGCGCACTCGACGGTAACTGAAAATAAGAAAAACAGACTGAAAAATTTGGGTGCTTGGATATTGTAACACGTACTGACATTAAAAATGTTCAATCCAGAATCATATTTTACATCATGACATTTATAATTGTTTAACTGAGTGACTCTAAACGAATCTAACCTACAAAACTTTGTAGTCGTGCGTAGTGATTGGTGCGCAGCAATTGGGTCTAGGGCTTCAGCTTGAAAACCTTATGGGAGATACCCGCGTAGTAATTGGGGGCGCAGCGACTGGTGCTAATTTTATAACCGTGCGCAGTAATACCAGCAAGTGATATCAGCACTAAAACAATTATTTAAAAAAAAAAAAAAAGTTACTTAACAGAAAAATGTTTGTCGTTTTAATCGCACAAGATGCTGCAGATAAAGATTAAGTAAAACTGGTTCAATTTACATCGACAAACATTAAGAAATGAGAAATGTAGTACAATCAAAAATTTCAGTGCGCAGTAATTTGGTCATTTACCCCTACTTACTTTTGAGTGTTGGAAATTTCAGTTTTTTTTTTAAATTTATCATCGGCCCCTAAGGGGCTCAAAGACATGGATATTTTGACACTATAAAGTGTATTTAGACACACGTTGTTTAATTAACAGTAGGTGAGAAATGGTAGGTAAGAACGGTAGGTTTATTACAACTCAAATTCCACCCAGAAAAAATCTCATTTACTTACTAAAGAAAATTTTGGTCCAGAATGCGATTTAAACCCCGGCCATCAAGATCTGTAGGCAGACATGCTGCCGACAGAGCCATCATGTGAATTGAGAATTTATGTGTTTCAGTTAAGAAAACCTTTCGATCAGAGAATAATACGAGTTCATTGAGAAGAGTCGCAGTAATTGGTTAAAGTCTAAAGTACTTGAGATTCAAAATGATTCCAAAGTGATTTCCAAACGATTTCAAGATGATTTTTTAATGATTTCGTTAGAGATCTTACGAAAGTTATAACGTTTGTTGAACATGTCGTTCTGCTCTCAGTTGCTTTCATGATGACTTGAGGATCAGTACTTAAGCACACGATCAGTTAGAGCTAATTTTGGGAGTACGAATGAAAACTCCAAAAAACCAGGTGTTAGTTTGAGCAACGTTTCGTTGGTCTTAAGGCCAACCTCATCAGGCTCACTTAATTAACAAAGAAAACAAAAACAAAAAACACAACAATTTTTGTAAATTACATTCTAGGGCCACTGTTTATAAATATTAACAATAGATACTCACGTCTATATCGTTAAGACGATCGTTACAGATTGTTGGTCACCTTAAACGAATAACGTAAGTGTCGAACATGTATGTATTTCTATATATACATATAAACAATAAATGTACGTTTCTTGCGAATATAGATAACGTGTGTACGTATTTAAAAGAGATTACTTATAAGAACTTTATATATGTTATTGAGAAATAAGGTATCCTCTTTTTTATTTATTGTTTGCTTAGTCGAGTGTACATGTAGCATTTCTGATATTAATCTTTTTTGTCTATTTGGTTCATGATCTAGTATTTTGGTTTGAGAAAAATTAAAGTTATGGTTGAATTCTTTCATGTGTGAAGCGACAACAAGTTCATCTTTCTTTGTACTTTTGTGTTCGTTTAGCCGTTTTTTCAATGCTCTCTTTGTCTCACCTACGTATGATGCAGGACAAGAATCGCAAGAGAAATGATACACGACATTGGTTTGATCGAGCTTATCAATTTTGTCCTTTCCAAGAATGATAACACTGTCCAATTTGTATTAAATAGTAGGGTAAAATTGCATATTTAATTTTTTCAAAGTTTTTGAACAAAATTTGAAAAATAACGGGTTGTAAGGGATAAAAATTTTTATTTTAGCACTTAGATTGTCATTTAGTAAAAAGTTATTATCATTATTAGTATTTATGAATTGGTGAAGTCTTTTCTTGATGTATTTTTGTATAAAAAAATCAGTATAGTCATTATCGCGTAAAATCCTTTTAGCCATGAGAATATTCCTTCTGTAGAAGGATTTGTCAGATAAAAGAATGGCTCGATTAACCAAATCGTATACAGCATTGACTTTTAACGATCGGGGATGGTTAGAATTGAAATTAATTATTCTGTTGGATGAAATTGGCTTAACGTACCAATTAGTGATTATTTTCAAGTTTTTATGTGTAATTGTAATGTTTAAGGAATTCATACAATTGTTTTTCTCCACTTTGCAAGTGAATTTCAAGTGATTGTCTTGTTCATTAAAAATCTGTAAAAATAGTTCTGCCTGATCTTTGTGTACACATATGAGAGTGTCATCGACGTATCTTTTATATATAAGAGGAACGCAATTATAATTTTCTTTTAACAAGCGCAGGGCTTCCATCTCTAGATCTTCTAAAACTAAATCAGCAAATAGTGGAGAGACAGGAGAACCCATTGGGCTGCCAAAAATCTGTTTATAAAATTTTTTATTAAAAATGAAGTAAACATTGTTGAATAAAAATTTTGTACATTCTATGATTTCCTGATAGAAAATTTTCGATAATCTGTGGATTTGCGAAAATTACGAAACGTTGCTCAAACTAACACCTGGTTTTTTGGAGTTTTCATTCGTACTCCCAAAATTAGCTCTTACTGATCGTGTGCTTAGGCACTGACCCTCAAGTCATCTTACAAAAGTTTATTACTGATATCTCAACCATTTACATGTTTCAGTGGATGTAGTCCAGAGTATAAGTCAAATGATTTTTCATTAAAAAAATAAAAGCAACGTTTTCCGATGGCTGTTTTTATATACATAATTCACCTCAAGAATTATACGACTTGAAACGTATATAGGTATTTCACATTGTATTTTTCGACCATTTTTGTATTCCATCGTACCATATCGTATTACAGTTCAGCGAGAAAAATAATAAACATTTGTATTAAATTAGTCCAGGTAGAAAAAGGTAATAACACCTGTGAAGTCTACAACGGTAGCTAAAAGCATATACATTATTTTTTATCATAGATGTAATAAGAAAAAATAACCTCAGTATTCCGTTTTACTCAAATAAATAATACATACTTTTAAGTATTCAAAATTAAAATTTTCTTTCTCTTCTTACAAATAAATTTAAAAAACGTTTATCAACTGATGTGACTGGTTTAAAAAAATATATCCTATCATTCTCTAAGACCTCCATTTAGGTTTGTTTGTAAATGATTTCAATGATTTGAGTTAATTTTGACGGTTCATGAGCTGTATAGCCCTCCGAGTTCCAATTTAGAAATTGACACGTACATGAGCTGTATACGTATAAATTAGGGTATTTCTCAAAATTATCCAACGTTAACTGTGAAATCATCAGAACGCAATATTTTTCAGCAGAAACCATTGTGCGGTGTGTGGTTCGAATTTTATATTCATGACTATTGTGGGAATCATCCAGGGCTCTAAAGTGACAGGGATGACGCAAGATCGATAGAATATTAGGTTCGTGGTGACTCGATTGCATTTTTTTTTTTCATACCTTACAATCGTGGTAAGACTACGGTGAAAAATGATTGTTTTTTCAGTGTGACAGGCATCCAACAACATATCCTAGAAAAATTGCGGTGGTTATAGTTTCCAGGAATATTATAACGTGGTAACTTAATGGTAATAAAATTTGTCATTTTCTCCATTTTTTATTTGAAACTAGAAATAAAAAAAAGTTTTGTACATCAGCTACGTAAACAACTCGTGCCCTTATGATCGTAAAGAAAATAACGTACCACTTGAGCGGTGATATGAGCACATTTTTCTCACGCCTAATAGGCCGTTAATACAAAATTGAGGCAGCAAGCACTTAAGGCACTCGTCGACTCCCAACCTCTTTCCTGAGCTATCATTTTTAGTGACCGAGGCGGCCCGCAAAAATATTTACGTACACTCCAAAAGACTTAACGAGCGATCGCTGCTGTCGTTCACTGTACACCATACGATCCGAGCAAGAAGAACGATGTAACTGTAGTTTTCTCTCGTAACGTGCCACTGATCGGCATCCGAGATTTTACCGACTGAGCCACACTAAATTTTTTACGCCGCAATGTAAGCATTACTTTCATCGACTGCAAGGTTCAGTTTGAATTTTTAACCTTCCACCATATTGAATGTCAATCTGTATTCTGGGAAACATAAGGAATACCATTTTATTACACTTGACGAAAAGTAAGGTTAAGATGCCACAAGCAGCCAACCCATTGCTCTGTACAAACGTCCCGTGACCACATGCTTACAAATTATCATCGTAAAACAGTTCGTTAACAACGGCTGTTTAAAACCAGGATGACATTCGACTCTTATTAGCGCTGATCAACCGAACGAGGGAGGTGTTTTATACCATGCTGCCCTTTCTTCCCCCCCCTCCCCAATAATTTCCATCCGAATGATTAATCGATAAAGAAACACGCATCAATTGCCAGCCGAGTCATCGCACGAGGCGACACACATCGAAAACAAGGCTAGGTTATACGATAAGAATTCTAATCTCGCGCTCGTGCAATTATCCCCCCCCCGCGCACACTTGGGCGTATGTCCCTCCACATGTATGAAAGGGGTAAAACCAAACAGGTTGTACGTGCATGGTAACCTGTTCGTACTATACGATGACGAGGCAGAAAAAGAGAGAGAAAAAAAAAACCAATTCACATTGTCCCTGTATATATATATATATATATATATATACACCCCGTAATAGCTTCGTACGACGACAATATACACTCAGGTGCGTCGGTCGTCCACCGTGTCATGCAAACGCGTACACAAATAAACACTTGCACGCAAACGAAACGCGTGTTCTTCGCCCCCTACCAAACATCTCCCTATGCTCTCCATCCGTAGTATAGCAGTGAATTTAGGACTCATTAAGTTCCACTCGAGTCTAACCCACGCTCGTAGTCGTCGACGTCCCCCTAACAATACAATACGGAGCTTCGTGGGGGGGGGGGAGAATTCTTTGCCGCGTATAGGGTGGTTCACGCATACACGCTCGGGCACACACGCGTGGGTTACGGACAGGCCGACCGCGAAAAGGGCCGCAATAAGAGAGCGAGGGCGGAAGGAGGCACGACGAGTATTATTGTAATTATACACTTAGGTTTATTTCCTGCGCTGAACGGCGGAGGAAGCAGCCTATATGCTTGCCTTTTCCTTCCTTCCGCCTTTTTCGCCCCCTTTTCCTGCTCTCCCTCGCGTTCGTCGCTATATACTGCTACGGACTGGCGATAAAAAGGGATAATAATGATCGTTCTGCTTAATCGCATCAGAGGGTTATTGTACGGCGTGTACATGCGTATGCTCCATAGCTGCTGGGGTCACGGAGGTCCTCTGGAGGTGAGGTACTTCTCGCTTGATTATTTCGTAAGGCTTTGATCGATAAAAATCAATCGGTTGGCGGTTGTTTGATGGTGTTTCAAGTACTCTCATATGAAAAATATATATCGAGAAAGTTCAATCGGAACTATTGGGCGAGCATGTCGAGATTTTTATTGTTGCTTGAGATTTCAATTTTTCATGCTTTATTGTAGATTCATTCCAGAATTACTATCAATTCGAAGCACTAGTTTTCATAATTAATTTCAATATTTTCAGGATTCTATTTTGATTTTAAATGACTTTATTTGATAGAGTTTGTCACATTCTAAGACTAGGACATGCTTTGCAGTGGATGTCCTCGTGTGGGAACGTAAATCTTATTAAGTTGAGTTTGCGTGTTTCATTATTTTAACGTTGAGTAACGTTTTTTTTTTTTTACGAAGAAACCTTTGAAATGTTTGATACATAAAGTATGTTTATGTCCTGTGTAAAACACTACGAAAAGGTAGAAACATGTAGTTTGTATGATCTTGGGATCTGTCACTTGTTTTTTAATCGCACGAATTTGTAAATAGTTAGGCTTTACAAATCGTTGATAACAATAACTTAACCAAAGAAAAAATCCTTTAAACTTCAAAAAGTATGACCTGAAAATAAAAAAAAAATACATATAGATCGATGGAACTCAAGCTATTTAGAATCGTACTATGATTTTAGCCACTACGTATAGCTTTGCTTTACCCTTAAATAATTAAACGTGTTTGTTTTTTCACTTGCAACTGCTAAAAACAAAATTTTGTTTCTATACTTGAAAAGCAATCGCGAATTTACACACCGATGCGCTCACAGAAATTAATTGATCAATGTGACTTTGTTTTGGAACAGCGCTTATTTACGTATGAATAAACGATTTGATGTTTAAGTATGCAAACGCCGTATTTATTATGTTCCATGTGTATTCAGAGAGGAAGCGCGGGACGCTCGGATACTTCTTTAAAAGTTAATGTTACGAATGATAAAGTGTGACAAAGGTATCATAAACTCTATGGGTCCTTGCATTTCCCATAAATCATACTTAAACGTGATTAATACGAAAAAAATGCATAGGTATATTAATAAGTAGGTGCACAAACAGTGTAGGGGAGCCAAAACACGGCCACCGAAACGATTCCCACCACCAGAAAACCGTAATCATCTCGGTTCCGGAAAATCATTTATTACACCCCAACTGTGCACACGGGGTAATTAGATATAAGTTTCAACGTTCGCGTCATCCATTCCGTCGTATGTAGAAAAAAAAAAAAAAAACAAAAGTACAAAAGAAGTAATAACAGCGTACGTGCGCTACTGGCGTAACGCTACCAATAGCACACTGGAAGCCGCATGTTCTCTTTGCCTCGCATACGCTTAACCTCCATTTCCCGAGTGGTTGGCAGTTCCAAAGTGCACATACGTGCCAAGCCCCCCCCGTGCGGCAGTATACAGGTCTAGCATTACCTGCGTGCGTGTCTGCGGTACCGAATTGTGCGGCTTTTCCAGCTTCGTACTTACCGTTTCTCTCTATTTTTTTTTTTTTTTTTTTTTTACGTCCATCCGTCCATATAGGTTGGTACAACCTATGTACGAGAGTGCACGCGTGTTTCTCTCCGTTTCGTCGAACTTTGACCAATCGCTCGCGTGAACACTTTACTCCCCGGTGACGTGTAAGCCTGTACGTTCTTGGAAACCCGTCTTTGTCGACCATGGGTTCCTACTGCTGTGTACTATGATGACGAGTGGTATAACAGTATTTTACAAAAGTTATCTAATTGCAAGAGGAAACGTTAATTGTCCCGACAGTCTTTGGCGTCGAACAAATTGATATTAACTTGCTAGAAGCGATTAGTGTTGGCGACGAGCCTTAGCATCGATGGGACTTGATAGGTTCCAAAGTAGAACTCAAGTGGAAAACACTTCAGCGAATTATTATATTCTCGAAATCGTGGGAGTCATACTCCTAACAACCGATAATATAAAAAGTTACAACTTTTAATTAACGTGTACTTTTAAATTATTTTAATTTCTGTGTGATGCAAGTTTTATGATGCTAAATTGTTGGTGTTGGCTTATTTCTCAGAAGGAAGAGTTTATCGTGCTAGTTTCTGCATAATTCAATTTGTTTTTTTTTTTTTTTTTTTTTTTACATTAGAATATGAAGTTACTATCTGCAAAAGAAGTCTCTGGCAGCAGTGACACTATCAGTTACTTCTATTTGCGTTCCAAGATTTGTTTTTTGTGTAATATTAAAAGAAATTAATGTTACAAATATGCAAATAGTTCCCTTATTTCTTTATTTTTCATTTATAATCATACCAATTGAATTAAAAACATTTATTTTTAACTTCAGCATAGTTCATTGATTGGTGTTGTTAGTAGGTGTACTTCGAAAATACCACGATTTAAACTATATTTTGTGGCTCAAGATCACCCCTCTGTCTACCAAACTACCACATATGGTCATTTGTTACGACAAATGTTAACTATTTGGTAACCTATGCGTGTTATAAACACAAGGAAGTACAAACTGTTATGCAAGACATCAAAAAGTTTTCAAAAAGTTGCTTTTCGCTATCAAGCTAATAAAAAAAAAATACAAGGTTAGGAAAAATATTATAATTCCGCTGAATCTTTTACCGTGTAAAATATTCAACACGGAGAATCAATGCAGAAATGTACGGTGAATTGCAGAGTCGTGTAGTTTTAAGATGTCAGTTTCGTAATTAAACATTGTTGACATCGCATAACATGAAATTGTTAATAACTCATAGTATATTATTGATCCAATAAAGCACAAGAGGTGTGAAATCAAGATTATTTCATATGACGTTATCACTGCAAGTTGACAGATTAGACCGTCACACAACCAAACTCGAGATACATCGAGAAATTAAAATAATTTTACCTCAGCTAAATCTTTTTATCATTGAATCAACCATATATATCGTTTAAAAATCACACGACTTGTTAAGATATTGAACTCGTATGGTTTTTAGACCTCATTTTTGTCGGAGTTAATGGTAACGTGGTGTATTAAAATACTGTTTGCTGTTCTTGAATCAAATGGTAAAAGAAAATTGCAAGTATCAGGTTATGCACAATTTTTAATAAATTCTATGAAATGATATAGTCCTGAGGCCTTTTTGCGATAAGTCTTGTTGAGAAAAAATATTATAATTCCGCTATATCTTTTACGGTGTAAAATATTCAACATGAAATCAATGCAGAATTTAGGACTAGAAAACAAGCAAACTAATGTCACATCGCTCTGTCTGGGTAATGCATGTAAAGTTGTATGTAACTCCAGTATCCTCAAGATCATCTACAAGAAAATAAATCCTTTGATTGTTTCCGGCAGATGACATGGAGATAAAAACATTAAAATGAATATATTCCGACGTCTCATCCATGCACACGATTCTAATTCCATCGTCTCTTCTCGGATATACCTGCACCAGAGAGCGCACATGTATATGTAAAACGTTCAGCTCCGAGTTGCCTAGCTGGCGATATCGATCGCAACCGACTGAAGCACCTACATACGCCTCCTCCCCGTGACATTACCTGTGTCAGTGCACACGCGTGTATGTATACATACCTGTCGCATCGTTTTCCAGAGCTCTGTGCCTCTATAAAAGTTTTCCCGGTATGTTTTTTATTTTCTGGGTTTCCCTCTCATTCCCTCTTTTTTTTGTTCTGTTTCCTCCTTTTCTTCGACTTCAAGGTAGCTATTATAAAGTTCGACGTCAGAGCTTGGAGTGGCTCACGTGCTCATTGTGTGTTGTGTATAGAGTTGGAATATTATTGTTCGACATAAGGTAGAAACCGTTCGAGGGCTAGTAAGGAGAAACTTTGCTCAATTGGTTGACTTAGGAAATGAAAAGTTGTTAAAAAGCTCACTTTGTCACTACACGTAATAACGTTACTTAATTACTTAGCCTTACTTGCAATTACAACGAGACTCGCTACTTTTATCACATCTCGTCGTACGGGTATAGTGATCGGAATTCCCACAAAGGGTGCGAAAGATCAACAAACGTAATAAACAGGTGGAAAGATTTCTGTTTCTCGATTCCACTAAGAGTACCCTACTTCCATTGCAAATGACACTGAGACTTGTATTCAATTAGCTCAATGACCATGTGTTTTTTTACCCTCCTCATTGTTATTGCATTTGTGGAAAACCGTAATAGTCTATTAAATGGCCATCCGGTTCAGGCTTCAATTGTTTTTAATAAGATATAAACAAAATCATTTGATGATCTATATAGTTCAAGTACGTGTCAGAATCTCTTGTTGAATTTCCAAACTGTGTCGTTTAGTACGGTAGGATAGGGAGGAAACAAGAACAATTATTGTAGTTACATTCAATGAACCACATCTAGATCTCTATTTTTTGGCATTGTTGAACTTTGATGAAATTTTAATCTGACAAACACGAAACGTACACCTTTGGTGGAAGCAAAAACGAGAAATACAAAATGTCAACCCCAAGACCTTCCAAATTCTTGACAACAACATCCTCGTCCGAATCCAAAAAGAGACAAGGAAAGATACGTCTTCTTGTAAATAAATACACACACACACTCGCGTGCACTAGTTTCCATAGAAGAGGTCAGGGTGGCCGCTGGCAGTGCCATAATTTTCAATTTGGTCTGAAATTAACGGGTCGTCGCTCCACTCTCCTCTCCACCGACCGATAAATAAAAGGGGGGGCACACAGCTAGGGGAGAGTAGTAAATATAAATCAGGAGTGATTGGATGTAAACGCGCGGGGGGGGGCGAAGGGGAGCGTTATGTGTCCCCGGTGTCCCGTGTGCGGCCTGTGCTACAGCTGCGGCTCTTTGTACGTCCAACCCTCAATGGGTGGAAGGTGCGCGTGTATAGCGGTCCCGAGGCTAATTTTTGCGTGGCGTGTATACTTACTTACTCACGTCCTTTCTTGAGACTTTTTTCTTCGTTCGTATAGACGTGTACAATACGCGCCCTCCCACTCCCTCTGGACGATTTGAGATGCTTGGGCGCAGGAATGCTCGGGTGTCTATCTTGGGGGGAAATTCAGCAGGCCAGGGATAATTACTTAAAGATGCGAGGCTGTGTGTTACTCTCGAGTGTCGCGTGTGCACGAAGTGAGTTCTGATCAAGAGTTATTTCGGGGGGGCTTCTCGATACGTGAGCTAATTAATGAGATTTATTGGAAAATACTCTTCGACAAGATGTTGTTTTTGGAAGCCTTGGTAAGGGTAGTTAACCAGGAATCTTGGAATGGAAAAATAATACAGTGCATGGATATGAAATTCCTCGAACTACTGGTTATCGCTGTGCACTCGAGTGACATTATACCTGTCCTGGATTTTATTTAGGAATAGTATACTGTAAAGCACTGTGCAACTCGAGTTATACTCTTGTTTAGTTCGATCGGGGCTTCGCAGTAGTACCGATCAAACCATGTCAGCCAACAAACAATAAGAGTGAAAATGATGTGCCTATAGTTACAGAGTGGACTTTTAACGATCTATGGTTTTTACAATATTTTTTTTGTAAATTATTTCATCATACTAAGTATATGTTCATTGTTGATCAATCGTTCGTTCACAAGCGATTGTCGAAACAATTGTCCTGGTATGACTATACGGACAATTATATATTGTAAGCATATTCTTTTATTAAGCCAATGTAATTGATTTGAATTAAGAGAAATAAAATCTCTCCATGCTTCAAAACAATACTCATCTCCAAGAACACATAAGCGGCAACAGAGCAGTAGAAGTAGTACACACGAGTCACGAGAGTTGCGCGCGCGCGCGCGTTAGACTTGATCGATGAGAGAGGTAACTTCCTCCTCCTCAAGTAATACCCCCGCGTATGTACGGCAGCAGAGAATATGTGCTCGTTCTCTACTGGCAGTGTATATGCGTTTGCTTGTTTTCCCAAGAGCTGTTGTAGCGGCAAATCTGCCGGCCGTCATTTATCACTGGAGCCAATATTTTCTAGTTCTCCTCTTAAGGGGCAGCTGAACTCTTCTTACTTGTATCAACCCAATCTGAGGGTGCGTGCGTGCTTGTATGGAGTGGATCTTTCCCATACTCTTTGATGCATAATGTACAAGCTGTCGCTTAGCCGCTACGCGTCGCTTCATCAATTTATGTAGGTATAGCATGTCAGGGAGTCGGGGTATGGATAGGCATAAGTTTGGTTGTACACTTTTGGACAACCGAAGGAATTCCGGTGGATAGGCTAGGGTTTGGGGACGTATGGAAGAAATGGATATTTTTCCTGCGTATCATCTAATTTAGTACGAGTTGACATTTTGGTCGAGTGTTTTAATCTTGGTACTTAAATTGTGACTATTTTATTCACTTACTTACATGCGGCGTTAATGTTAACAGTATTAATGTTTCTTTCAAAGTTAAACAAGGTAGAAGGTTATTGAGAAAGTTTTTGCATTGATATCAAGAACGAATAGGTCAGGGACTTCCTTCTCAGATGACGGATGGATTTTTAATGTGTACTCATAGCTACGTTATAAAAAATTGAAATTCTAAAACTGTTTGTACTAGATCCTGCACAAGGTACTTTTCGAATATGAAGGTGATTTTTACTTTTTAAACATTACAATACGGTTATCCCTTGTTCTCAAAATGAAGAGTACAACGTAACTTAGGTTAAAATCATATCAAGTGCATTACGTTGGAAATACCACTTACTGTAGTTAGGATGTATCCATAAACACGGCCAGAAGCTAAGGAGGTTCCAGCGCCCTAGTGTTGCTATGTAAGACGTATGTCATTAAATAGTTTAGATTACGCTGAAACTAAGGGTACCCTTTTTTATATCCTTAACAGGACAAAATCTTGAAATGTTTGCGCTGGAAGCTAGCTCTTTTAACTAGAACGCTTATGGCAGGTATACTAAGACTAATGATTTGTAACTCGAATCGAAAGTGTCAGGTATTATCAGTATATACGTATTGTATGTTATAAGTTCATTTTTCAAATGCCGTCGTGAAAAATATAGATAACCGGAAAAAATTTTGAGATATTCTGTACAGTAACAAACTCTAAAATATTGGTGTAGCGTGGGAGTAAAATTAGTGAAATGTCGAAGTTTGTTGACATGCGGAATCTACCGATAGTTAGTACAGGTTGACAGTAGTGCTAGGGATATGCTTCTCGGTTACGTTGCCCCTATCTTATACGTACACTACTAAGAGAAAACAAGTATAGAAATTACCATACTAGAATGATTATCTGGTATTTTCATCTGTTTGTATCATAGTTTTTTACTGTTATAAACAGTAACATTTATCGTAATTACTATAATTTTTGTTGGCAATATTGTTGACTCAACCAACAAGAAGATAAAAAGTCAATAATTTCAATAATTTTTATATGTACATCGCTAAACTATGAATTTTCTTTCGATTTTGAAGGTAATTTTCACGCAAATAACGGCTACATAGTAGTAAATTCGATTTCACCTGGAGTGGTTTAAAATAATTTAAAGAAATATGGTTATGAAGAAAACCATGGTAGTTTCAGCATGGCAAAAAACAATGATTAGAAAAGCAGTTATTTTCAAATATAGACTATTTAGGAAATCTGTAAATAAGTCATCGTGAACGACGATCAATTTACGGTAAACTTAACCAAACTGAGTTTACTTTGTATAAAAATTTATGATTACGATTAGCAGTGGTAAAAATAATCAAATTATGTCTAGATTTTTAGTATTAGTAAGCCGGTGCATGATATGTGTCTGTATATGATGCTGTAAACAAATTTCCAAAGGCCACTTAGTAAGAATATGACGAAAGTAAAAATGGTGTCTCTGGAAGGAAATTGTTTAAGGATTAGATAAAGTATTTTTTTGTAAAGAGATTTGATTTCTGTTGATGAAATAGATCAACTACAATAAAATTAAATTGATTAAAAGTGATGGGAGTTTTGAATAAGTATAACGGACAAATCATGAAAGTGGCCGCGTGAAGATTTAACATTAGTAAATTTAAACTTAAATCTTATATTACTTCCATTGTGAAATAAGAAACATGTGAAATAACTGTTTTCAAGAATTTCGTTGAGATTAAATAGAAAGATGACGAAATCAGGAAGATGTACATCATTTTAGTAAGTTTAAGGTTGATATAATGTGTGTTCCGGGAATGTGGACATAGTATACGTACACATATGCATAGCATATCATCGTCAGCATGCTAGTAATGTACTTATTATCTCTAAAAAATCATTGTCATATTAGAAGTAATAACATCAACCATGAGAAATTAGGCTCACCATTAGCTACAAATCTTAATTTTTTTCTAATTTATTTTGAGCCATAAAATCAGATTTCATGTAGTGTGTAACTAAGTATAGAAATTGATCCAATATTTTATCAACTAAGTAACGGTCTATTTGTCGCCACATCCATATTTATCATCGAAAGTGTATCTACGTGAATTCATATCGAGGTCACGATTGAGAACTACATTGTATTCATCGTATATGGATTTAAACTTCATATTCATTTGCAAGTGAACTAATTCCAATATTGAGTTAGCTGGAAATTTTTTCTCATTGCCTCAGGTTTAAAATAGTTTATAAGTTTAGCATCCAATGTATAAATCGAGTATATTAAGTATTACCCTGACGATAGAAACGAATTTAAGGGACTGCAAGTGATTTAGAATCATTAACTGATATCATTCTTTTTTTTTTTTTTTTTTAAAGTGGAAATTGATTGGCAAGTTGATTTCGTTCAAATAATGCACCCATCAGACTCTCCATTAAAAATTCACCCGACAACTCACGTCCGAAAGGAATCATTGTCCAGTTTTCGAATCGTTATCCTCATCGGCAACAATCCATTAAAACAAAACTTCAATTTTGCCATGCAATTTTTTCATTTTTCGACTTCATGCTGCCAATGTGGAATCGTCGAAAATCAATCAAATATTTCGATGATTTCGCGTAAAAAATTCACCACACAGTTTTCAATACGAAAAAGAGAATGAACCTTGGACTTTTTGTGATTGTTCCACGACAAAGAGGTGATGGAAATGCGTTTCGAGAATTTTACGAACCATGCCACCCCACCTGTTTATATAAAATGCATGGACTAGAGTTTCGAGTGGATGAAAAGTATATTGTGTACTCTCTCCCAAACTACGTTTTTGCAAAATTGAAACGTCAGCATTCAATGTACGTACTTAGCTTCGGTGACGATTGATTTTTTTTTGTTCATTTATCTCTATACAATAGCTGATGATTCGTTTCCATATTTTTGTGCACTTTGAGATAATTAAAAATATTCAAACAATACTTTTGGTTTTTTTAAATTAATCACTTTCAAACAATTACTTGATATGTATTGTCTCATACTACTTGGCTGAGGAAAAAATCATACAGACACAAATATTTCTGAAATCCATTGCCTATTTCAAACGAGCATCTTCAAATTGAGATAAAAGAGTTTTGGGATAGCACTATGTAAAGGAAATTAGATCATACTTTTTTTCCTTTAATGATAGATATGAACGTGAACATTTGGATCCTATGGTAAAATATTGAGAACCTGCTCTTGTCGTTAAACTATAAACTCCCCTGAACGGCAATATCCTGCATGATTTAGAGTCTAATTCCACCACGTGTACCTAATTTATAAAAATGCTAGCTTTTTCTTGCTCATCTAATTTCAACCCTTAGATACTCCAAGTCCACAACCAACTCAACATCCAGCAGACCTATAGAAAGAACAACAGACGCCGAAAAAACTCTGGTACGATGCTTTTGGAAGATATAGGAAAAGCCGCAGCGTCATTTCCACTAACACCCTGGACGAAAATGTACACAGAAATCCATACGTAGACCCATACGTGACGTATATACCACCACCACCTGTTCTTTTCAAGCTTGTTTGTAAAGTCGTTCGCTCGCGTCCATATCCGAGTCGTTTTTGCTCGAGGACGGCTATAGTGTCACCAGGATTGCATAATCGATACGCGTTGGCACCCACGTTGATTGTCTCTACACAACTGCTATACATGTAGGAGCTATTCTATGATTATTTCCTGCTGCATCGCATTCGATTTTACCATCGCATTGTCATGTTCTATTGCTATAGATTTACATACATGCAATATACGTACATAGATTTTGTGATGATAGCAAAGATTATCCGTGAAACTGTACGTTTCCAACGATCGAGCTGTTGGTCCGATTTCCATCTCAAACTCGAGACGGTGCTTAGTTTGACTCACAACTATTTTAGATATTAATTACATATTATGAATAAAATTATTTTTAACAATAATTCCAGTTGTTGAGGACTTCATGCTTTAACCTGTCCAAAAATAAAAATTTGCTTATAAGTCACACTTTATTGATTAGTTAGATAATAACTGAAATCCTCGATGATTGGGATGGAGCTTGGAATTAGGTCATCCTATCCCTAAATATATTTAACTCATATTCAATATCTCTAGTGCCTTGAGATGTCTAATACGATACAGTTTCAATGCACCTGAGTATTTTCTGCCACCTTCAATGACCTGGAAAGAGTTGTCCTGAGGATTACCGCTGCCAAGAAAGCTCGATCTTTCGAACATTTTTATAAACTCTGTAACCCACATTTCAATTAATGTCAATTGTCCCAACGGAGCGTTGTGCAAATGCCTGTCTCAGCATCGTCATTCATTGAATTAGTAAAATCCATCTTTGGTAAACAAATCATCGCAAGCCCTTGTGAAAATTTTTTTCCCTTTAATCGTACACTCATACTTGACTTGCTTGAAAAACTTGACGATAATTCGATTATTGCTCTGAAATTGGCAGTCGAAAGGGATGGGGACTCGATCGAAGACCAAGTGGACGTGAAAGCGCGAGACTGATCGAGTTTCGTAATTGAGAGACCAGAAAGCAGCGGTGCCGATCCTCCTGCATATTCACGAGTTGCCGAGGCTGAGCGTTCCTTCATAGGGTGGAAGGGGGGTGTTTGATGATTATTCCGTTCGTTTTGCAAACCACGGAGTAAATAGCTTATTTGAGGCGTGCAAAAGCAAACTTTGTCTCAAGAACTTTTTTTTTTTTTTTTTTTTTTTTTTCATAGTTTGTGCATGTTGGACAACAAAATTAAGGGCTTTTTTAAATGGTATTCACAACGATATAAGGTATCAATTGAACACGCAAAAGTTACATAGTGGATTTTTTACCCAATAACTTAATGATTGTTCTCAACACGTTTATTTGAAGTGAAAATTAATATAAATAGGAGTCCAACGAAATGTGTCCGGTCCATGAAATTCTCTCCTCTTCAAAATGGAACAGCAGTACTGAGGATACATAGTTTATCGATGTCCGATCGTTGTCTGTCCTTCCCGCGCTCAAGATAATAGTGCTATTTTGGAGTACACTTATTAATCGGAAGTGAAAGTGCTTACAAATTTGCAGCACATAATTGCGATTTAACGAAGAGCGAAAGCCGTGCATTAGCCGTGGCAAACACGAACGCGAAAAAAGGCACCCTCACCCCTTTGAATCTGACCTGATGGGAAAAATAAGCGTTGGTGGTACGTGGGAGGCTACTCGTATAATTTAATTGAACTCCGTGCGATCGCGTATATTTATAAAAACGCAGATCGATCCCTCGCGTGGCCTTAAAATAGAAGCACCTCTGAAGGGTATAGCAGTCCTCCAGCTGCGATTGCATCGATCGCACGGGGACTGCGTTGTTCTCATGCGCGGTCCTCTTTCCGTTTTCGACGGTCGTCGTTTATTCGCCGTTGCTTGCAATGACGTTCGTGATGTTTTGATTTTCGATGATGAGTGCACGCTGGAGATCGTTGCCTAAGTTTGTTTTTCCATCAAAGAATTATGACGGCGTTCCTTGCAAAGTACTATATTTAAACTATGTAAAACAATTTTGGGACATGAAAACATGGACTAGAGGTTTTAATCTTTTTAGTTAATTTTTCCGCAACGATTCTTAGTGCATTAGTTTTTCAGTTGTTCTTACTTCAAGACATTTTTGGCACTTTAAATAATAACTTTTTAAATATTTTTAACTCGAGCCAAAGATTTTAAATAACACAACTAAATTTTAATTGAACTTAAATTTAAATCAAAATTATAAATAATTTTCAGTATTCCTTATTTGATATCAATTAGAGATTGGGTTCAATTTATGATAAAAGTTGGTGTTTCAATGTCAATTAAAATCGATCGTTAGTTGAAAATTAATTTTATTAACATGTTGATTCGATCGTCAATTGAGATTTGTTTCAACTGATTTTTAAAACATTTTTTTACTAACAATTAAAAGTAATAGTCTTGATTACCATTTAAGTACGAAGAAATAAAAAATTATAGCTTTACCTACTCTTTAATCAAGTAACTTAATACAAGTTTAAACCGTTAATTAATATCCGATATAACAAAAAACTAACTAACAATAACCCCACACTTTATTTATAATTGTTTGACTAAAAAATTAATTTCTCTCGAAGTTTAATGGTGTCTATACATGTAAAATGTAAATACTAGTTTATACAAAATTACTGGACATAAAAAAACAATTACATTCAAGTTAGTCAGTCATCGGAAAATACACTAAAAAATTTTGTGATTTCTATTAGGTGGATCAGGTGTATTATCATAAAAATATGAGGCAATTACTATTATTATTTTTTTTAATATAAATGATAACTGACGAATATAATAATATAATGCTCATCATATGCTCAAAGAAAAATATAATGCTCATCAAAGTTGAAAGTGACGTCACTGGGTAGTATAACAATTACCTCGGGATTAAAATTAAAATGAATATACCCTCATGACGCTACTCTCTTAATCAATCAACACATTCCGTCAGATTTTTTGTGTGTAAAAGAAAAATACGGATTCAAAATTTTTAGACATGACCAATGTATGGAAGTGCCTTATAATTTTGACAGAGCAAAAAGTGTAGCCACTTTTAGATAGTTTATTTCAATACAAAATAAATTTTAAACGTAGTATGCGGGTGATCTAATTTGGTCACATAGTGTATGTGGTGTGGAAGTGTGTGTGTACGTTATCAAGTTTTTAGATCAACTCACATAATTCAGTGCCCTCTAATGGTTTAATCTGCAAAAATCGATCAAATATGGCCAAAAATCATTTCACACAATGTAATTTTTTAACAGCACATTTTTAGTCAAAATGATTAATACAAAAATTGTAGATCTCCTAAAAATACACTTGTTTGTATTGACCGATTTCACCTATAGTGTTATCATACACTTAATATCGAAAATCATTTTAAAATGGCTAGAAAAGCGTTTCGTAGCCTGTAAGTCGTTAGCATTTATATTTAGAGTATTGATATTAAAACTCAGTTGGACAAAATCAACCGAATATTATTGAAATTGTAACTTGTTAGTTAAATAAAACTTTTTGCTCTGGTAACTCGTATAGATTGGTCGTGCTTCACATGCAAGATAAAGTGTTTTACATAAATTTAGGCACTTGTTTTGTAATATATCTGACCAACCTAATGGTTTTTTGGTGCTTTTCCGTATTAAATAAAAATCTTTACACTTTTAATCAACACTGTTTATGCGTATCATCAATAGATAATTAAAATAATCAATCGTTCAGTCGACTATTTTTTGTAACTACTTTGTGGCATAGAATGGGAAGATTGGCTCTCATCTGGGCAATTTTTGTTTGTTTCTGTCATGTGCTACGAGTGTGCCTGATAATTTAACTTATTTTTTAAAAAGTCATAATTGAAAAAGGTTCGTGGTGCATTTAGATTGTACTTAAGCTCTTGTTATACTGATATATCTAAATATATTTACTGTACTAAAAATTATGTCTGATTTTTAGCAAACATGTGAGGATTAAAGGGTTAGTCTTTTGGTAGTATTATTTGTAAGTAATCTTGTAACATTTTCTATAATAAACCTAAAAAAAAGGAATTATCAATGAATTATTTCAATGACTATTTCATAACATTCATCTGTCTAAATATAATTATAAATCAAGTGATTAATATTAAAACGGAAACTTACAATAACGTAAAAAATAAAAAATAAATCTCTGTGTTACAACAAAATTTTAACTAAATCAATGCTTTGACATAAGATTTAACGATAGCAGAATTAATGTCATTCTATGATTGTTTTTCCAACATAACAATTTACCAACGCTATCTAAAAATTTATTTGAGATACATCTTCGAAATTTTACTCAGAACAGATCTTAGTTCATTTTACGTTGGTAAACTTGCAACACTTGGGATTGAGTTATTAAAAAAAAAAAAAATAAAAAAAAAATAAAAAAAATAAAAGAAATTTGATAGGCATTAGTTTGGAGTGCATTAGGGTTGATAGCTCAGCTGTACGAATTATCCTAAATTACCGTTCGAATGATTTCATGATAAATTGAGTTACAGCTACTGTATAAAAATAATTGATTCTATTTTATGTCAGTTACTGAAACGTTAATGTACTTTTCTTGTTACAAACACTAATTGAAATGGAAAGAGATACTACGGTTAGTGAAAATAAAAAAAATAAAAAAATTCAGAGGTATCACAAAACGAATAATGGAAGGCAAAAAAAGAAAATAATAATTTACTACTTTTGCATAAGCGCTTTAAAAACCTTTTTTATTTAATTGATAAATTGCTTTTGATACACTGATTCTAGTTGCCAATAAACCACCCACAACAGTTAAGATTTTTAGTCCAGATGACCGTTCTAATATTACACCATTGGGTTAGCACATCTTCTAACAATTGATTTTCATAGTCAAATTTTCAGTTGAACGAAAGCCACCTCTAGATTGACAAATAGACATTATTGACTGTCACCACGTAGATAGCCGGGGAGGCAGTAACTCAAATGTTCCAAAATTCGTTTTCATCGACGTATATTTATTCCCAAGTCGATAACGATTAAAAGTTATGATGAATCACTTAAAACACCAGTAAAGTCTTCTAGAATGTTTAAAAATTTTTCTTGTTAAATCATAAAACAGCACCTCACGCAAGCCCGACTTTCGCAAAAACTAACATCTTGGACAAAAGAAGTAAAAGGTCAAGTACGAGCCATCTCCGTCGTTGGCAGGAGATTTCTCAGAATTCGACGGAAGGGAAAAAATCTCAGAGGCAGCGATTACGTCGAATCCCGCGTTATCGGGCTCAAAGTACGTATATATACGAGGGCGCCGTTGTAATCTCATCTAGGCACTCGACTCCCCTCTCTTCCGCTGTCTTTCTTCGCGAAGCGAGTGACGCTTTTTATCCTATTACGTCACATGAATAAACTAAAGACTCCGAAGATGCTGCCGGGCCCTATTGGGAGCTTTACTGCCTCTCATTTCGATGGGGGGGGGGGGGGGGAGGATCGGAAACTAGGTCTCTGCTCGTACCCCATCGGACGTCGAGATGAATTTTCTTTGTGCGTGATTTTTGGACGCTTTTTTTCTCTGAAACTGTAGGTTGGGTTGAGATTGCTTTTATGGGTGGCCGGTGTACGTAAAACTTATTCTCCTTACCAATACTTCAATAAAGACAAAAGTCAGCGATTTAAAAAAATATCGGGCTAATTTCATTGACCCCCTTATTTGGAACTATTCGATGAAAACCTGCTTCATAAAAAGCATTGAGTTTTGTGCAGAGTTACTTGTATTTAATGTTTCAGATTTTAGGCAAAAAAAAAAAAAAATAATATGCTTTAGTCAGAACCCCATTTGATTGTGATGCCTTATTTTTTGTTTATTGTCAAACAATTGTTGAATGAATTTAAATTCATACGTTACAAAGGTGATAGCTTAAAAAAGTTTGGATATTACCAATTTTCGATGCTAATCAAGCAAATTATCACCCTTTGTTCAATGGGTCAATTTTGTAGCATCAGTGATATTTAAAATTCATTAAGAAAAAACAAAGTCTATGGATTACATATTTTAACTAACGGAATATCTATCATATCATTTATTGCTACGTAACTCTATGCATCTCTACTTAGTTTATTGGTAACAATATTTAACATTACTAAGAATAGTTATAATTTTTATTATTTGTGTTACATGATTTACAAGCTAGCAAGATCAGAAGCATAAGTTGTGCTTGAAAAATAATCTTTTGCAGAAATTGTGTTTTGGAAAGGCTTATATCAATATTAAATGCGTACTTTGGTATTTCTATCAATCGCTTACGCAAACATATCACCAACCATGTAATAATTAAATACCAAATAATAAAGACAGTAGAAATTATTTTCTGTAGTTTTCTTGTTTTTTTTTCTGAAAATTTTCGGTAAAAACAGTAGGGATAATATTATTATATTATTATCCAACAGATAATTTAAAAAATGTATCGCCAAAGTGCAACAACTACAAACTTTTAGTTAAAAGTGTATGATATATTATGTCACGAGATCATGACATTAATTTTTAATAAGAGCACATCCACGTGTAGGATATCTGGGAACTCGCATAGATGATAAGGGGATGATTTTTTTTTCATTACTGTTTACAGATTTTGTTGAAAACAAAACAAATTTTATGATCTACTGACAAGAGCAATAAAATAATATGCTAGGTGCATGATAAGCTAGGTCATTGCTATCGCAAATCTGCTCTAATTTTCGTAATGGATTTCGCATTGAATATAAAATAACAAAAATCCCCCGACTGAGTCGATACGCCAAAGTAAAAATGGATCATGTTTTGACAGTGGCAGCATGACGAAAAGCAAACGAGGATTTAAATATTCAACCACATTAGTCAACTGAGAGAAAAAAATAACAAAATTTATAGAGAAATTCCAGTAAAAATTACCATTCTGCACGGTAAATTGGATGCAAGTGGGCAAAAAAGGAAAAAATGATTATTTTTAGCAGTCTAGATTATTGTTTTCACAGTTATAATAATGGTTCGAAAAGTAAAAATTTCTATGCTGGAAAGTAAGATTTATGAACCAGTCCTTGTAAGGTTTACTGTTCTCACATGGTAACTTTTACTGTTCTAACCATAATTTTAACTATTAAAACAATAATGTTTACTGTTAAAAATAATAAATTTTCTCTTTTCTGCCAATTTTCATCTAATACACTGTGTGGAATAGTAATTTTTTCTGGAATTTCTCTATAATTTTTATTATTTTTTCTCTCAGTGTTGGTACGATCGGCTCAACGCACGTCCTATTGTATCTACTGGATTTTTCAAGATTTGCAAATGAATTACCAATGATGATTTTTAAACGTTGCACGTTATCTCAGTTTACTGCACTGATAGAAAAATATAATAAAAATTACTGTGCTAGAATTGTAATCGGGTATCATTCCGCCATCTAGATATTTTTTACTTTGGCCAACCTAATTTTTACTATTCCGGACAGTAATTTCTAATGTACAAACAGTAAAAATCACTATATTTACAACAAAAATTACTAGTCTAAGCACTAAAAATTATTGTTCCAATAGTAAAAAGTCTCTAGACAACCGAACAGTACCAGATTATCATTCTGGTATAGTAACTTTTATTATATTTTTCTCTCAGTTAACTGTAATCTCATCGCCTTCCAACTACTTTGACCCCATTAGATCTCCATCCCTTACCCCAAATAATAATCATCATCATCATCTGAAAATATGTATAAAACCACGATTGCCCCAAATTATAAAGACTTACCGTGGGGTTCGGCATACAACGGCGTGGTGGTGGGGCCATGGGATCAGGCGCCGCGCGATACGCCGGCGGCGAGTACCTGCCCGATGGAAAGCAGCCGGGCGCCGAGATCGGCGAGCCGTGCAGGCCCTTGCTGCTCATCATCTTGTCCGGTGAGTACATCATTTTGTCGCGCTGTTGTCTCTGTCCCTCTTCCAACCAACCAAACCGGTAACAACAATAATAACAACAAGAACAACAACAACAACAACAACAACAACAACAATAACAATGAACAACCACCACAACAAGAACAACCTAAGCTCGCAAAGTTTCAACGCACATTGGGGGTGGGCACACGCAGTTCCTCACCCCACCGTGTCCTTGTGTTTTCCACACTCGAATCTCGTCCCAGCACCACTGCGAAAGTCAACTATACGGAGCACTTGTACAGCGATGGCGAGTCTAGCCGACGGCTACGGGCCGTCTAGGCCAAAGCGACGACCGTGTCGTCATAAGTCCACGTATTTTCACTCAAAACTACCCAAAAGACAGGCCTACTTGGCCCTTTGGCGGTCAAGTCTTCCCACCTCTGTCTCACTCGATACTATTGTTTTTCCAACAACGATTGGAAACCCGAACAACGCCAAACCAACCAAACCAGAACTTTTTCCTCCCCCAAACCTCGATGATACCGTCGAGTGCTCGATATGGTTGCACGTGTACAAAAACACAGAGGAAAGAAAAAACGGAGGTTTTATGGTCACCGAGTACGTACAGCAACAACAACAAACGAGGGTTCAGCCGCTCGACAACCGGTTGGTAAGGGAGCGCGACATGTTCTGCGGATCCGTTCGCGGCTCAACATGGAAAGGAGCTTGCCCGCCACCCCCTGCGAACAACAACACCAGTCAACCCCCTCCGATTCCAAAGCTGCAGCAGTAGTTCCAAGGGTAGTGGCGGTTGGAGATGAGCCCACGGGTTGGCCGGACCCCCACTCCCAGTGCCGAGGGCTCCCAGGGCTTGAGAGGGTACATCGATCGCTAGGCAGCCAGGGGGTAGTAGTTCGAGGGCGTGGCTACGCTTGCGCTCGGCCACCCCGGTCGGCCATACTACGTGGCGAGGGTAGGGGTGCCTGGCGTGCGGTGGGTGATTTTCTACACTCCCTCGCCATCCCTCTCTCTTGCCTTTTGGCTACGGAGCCTTTTCTGCCTTTTCTTCCGACATGTCGGTGCGTGCGTGCCCTTCTCTCTCTGCGTATGGCTGTGGTGGGCCGCTTCTGCTCTTTTGCGGAACTGCCGGAGCTCCCTGTGCGGTTGCGACCGACATGGATTCTGGTGTATGTGTGAGGACGTAGCGCGGAATGAGCTCGGGACTCACCACGGAGGCTGTTTCTCGGACTCTTCTCTTCTTTCTATTTTTCTTTTCCCCGCGTTTATTCGCTCGTTCGGGGATATTCAAGATTGTTCGTACATTTGCCCCTTTGTTTCTCCCTTTTCTGAGATTTGTTGGGGAGTTGCCAATTAGGTATTGTCGGCTCAGTGAACAGGAGTACGAGAGTCGAAGCAAAGACACGTCTTTTTATGCTAATGACCAACAAAATGTGCTCTCTGTGAAAATTAAATTTGTCGAGTGTCCAGCTGGTAGTATATGAGTTTACTGCCAATTAAAAAAAAAAAAAAAAAAAAAAACAAACAAAGAAATAAACAAATAAAACGATTCGATGAAAATTTCTCCTTTTTAATTTCATTAAAAATCTAGTCATCATTCCAGTTAATCACGGTAGATTATCGAAAACCTACCCGAATATCCCAAAGGGTTGTGCCCTTTTTTTTTCAACGCACCATTCGAGCCCAGCAGCAACGTATATAGCACATTTCGCAAACTCGTCTTTTTTCCCGGTTCTCAAGTGGTGAAAGAGGCTACCATCAAAAAGGTCAACCCATTGCCCTCTCGTTGATTGATCTACGTTTGCGTTGGCAACAAGTTCACCCCAGAATAATTCAGCCAACGACGCGAGATAAATCCCAGCCCAGGCGCGACTGAACATAGATCGTAGATTTTACAAAAGCCGGGACGAATTTTTCAGCCCCTGCGTTGATTTGACGCGTCTTGCTCTTCTGGTTTCCCTCCACCGAGGAGCCGTTAAACGATGACGTATCCCTTTTCTGCTTAAACCCGAAGCTTTGAGGATGGAGAGGAAGTTAGGACTTGCAGATGTTTCACGATGCCGACTTGGAGATTCTCCTCATACGTTTTTGCGAGTGACAAAAGGTCCGTCCTTGGAACGATTACAAAAGCAAGTCGATCGAAAAGAATCAGCGCGGAAGCCGGTGATTACCGGAAATTGGACGAAAAGAAGAGTGAATTTCCACTGCAGCTACGTCCAATAGGACAGCTATAATGGAAATAATGACGAGACGGTGAAAGCTCGGGGCGGTAAAGATAAGCGACTCGGGTCACGCGATCTATACATACGCACCGACGCACACGTGTACAAAGCGATGGTGCGTTTTGACGAGCCAGCGAGGGTGTACGGAACAATGACGGGGGAGGAGGAAGCGCTGCGGCCGTAACGGAAATATGCGAGGGAACCCTCATTTCACTCACTGATGGCTGGGGAGTGGGGTGATGCTGGTCGTTATTAATTTTTGGAAAAGGTTGCTGGTTGAGGGTTACGGAGGGTTGCATTCAGGGATACCTTGGGAATACTTGCGGTGAGTTTTGACTTTTTCATGCCTTTTTTTGTTTTGGCCCAAGTTTGATATTTACTATGATCTGTACGATGGTCAGTGTGGCTAAGGACTATGAAAAATCGTGTCTGTAATCTTGAAAGTACCTATGCGTTGGAGACAATATAAAAACAGGATGATAAATCGATGGAAGATTTCAAATGAAAATGTAGGAAGTTTTATTGACTTTGGAGATAACTGGCAGAGCAATTGCTAAGATTATCCATGAAGTATTCACAATTAGAAGTAGAAAAACTTTTCTCGTATATTAAAAAAAAATTGTTAAAGACATGTTGAGTTCGCTTCCAGGTCATTGGGATTCATAAAAGAGTGTACACTAAAGTTGTAATTAGGAAAATTGTAAAATTATTCGTATAATGTTTAATGCTTGATCAAAAAAAAAAAAAAAAACTCAAGGTTATCATATTATTTATACAATATTATATCTATATCGCATTGAGAAATCACTTTTAAAATTTATGATTTATTCTTGTAAAAAATGTCCTTATCTTGTTTAACTTTCAAGTGGTTGCAATGTGATAACCAAATAGTATCATACGTTTAGAATTGAGGAGAAAAGAATAGAAATAAGCATAGTATTTTTCAATTTAGTCAAAGCTGTTATAGTAGAAAGTCTTGGATTTTTTACCAGGATTAAACAAAAGCACGGCTTCATATTACTCTGAAAATCTCAACTAAAACTCAAGAAGCTACGGGATTGCTCCGAGAATGCTATCTTCTATTCTAGAACGTCAGAAATTATCTATCTAAGTTATCTTTATTCCTTTTATGTATATTTAAAATACTGAAAAACTATAGTTGGTAGAAATATTTTTAGTTTATAGAATCTATTGAAAAAAAAGCCTCCTTTAATCAGCAAATAAAATACACCCCACGTACCAACAATAGCAAAATAATCTCCACACCAAAACATACACATATCCCCATTAAATACCCACCTCAGTATCCAACGTCACCCTTCAACCTGACCCCTCCGCAAACTCGTCCTTCCCAAGCATAGGCAAAAAGCATGCCCAACTGCTGCCGTGCCTCACCATACACAATATACTCCCGTACTCATACTTACGCCACAAGCATATTATATACACGCCCACGCTCATGCGGTTGCCAGCCGCAGGCAGAGATAGTCCAGGCTCTTTTTTGACCCCATGCACTGACGCGGAGGAGAGTACCTCCATCGCTTCTCGAGTGCGAGTACACCCTAAAATTTGCCATCTTCTTCCAGCCCACTGTACACTGAACGTGTAATACATAGATGAATCCAAAAGAGGAGGCACCGGAAAAAGAGTGCGGCAGAGGGATGAGGGGGGGGGGGATGGTTAGTACATCCCGTGGGAGCTGTGTTATCGCCTCGGCCAGGATGACCGGCCGTGGGGCCCCCCGCTATCAAATATTAAAGCCACTTGCAGCCACCGCCAGCCACCCCTTCTCTCTCTCTCTCTCTGTACCGCTATTCCAGCGGCGTACGTTTCGGTAGCCGGACGCTGGCTATTGTAGCCACTGTGTTGTTGTTGTTGGCGAACTGCACGTAAGACGCCCGTCCGTCCGTGCGATTGCTTTGCGGCCTCGGACCTTCGCTCGTCTGGCTAAAAATTTATCCTCTGCGGGGGAGAGATGCTCCTCCTCTGGCTCTGCGCTGCTACAAACCACGTGCACGTATACACGGGTAGGCCTGCATCTCTGTGTATGTGCCTTATACCTTTGCTCTTGTTTCACCTACGACGAGGATAATATGGTGCTGCTCATATATATATACGTCTATCTAGCTCGACCGCGTCTTGTTTTGGGGGATATGGTAGCGCGGTCTCGTCAACAATTCAAGGATACTGGTTTTTGATTTTTCATCCCCTTTCTCGTGTTCTTTGATTGTAGTGTGTACCTACTCTGTACTTGCTCTTGGCACAAGCACACGATTGTGGGTTTCGTTTCTTTCTTTTTTTTTTTTTTTTTTATCAACAATTGATTAATTTTGATAGTTGGAGGGTCACCCATATCATTATACAGTTGTTATTTTTCTTTTATTTAATGACTTTCTCGCTTACAGAGGGTGTTTTACTCATTCAAACCCAAACTAACAAAAACACAAAGGATTTACCTACGTAGGATATGGAAAATGAATTTTGATGGTTGCATGCGGAGGAAAGGAATCGTTCAGATTATTACGCAAAGAAAAGTTACCTCATTTAAATTTATAGTTACATAACTTTATTTATGATTCGTACTAATAGATGCAAAACCTCTTCGCTTTTGGGGTTGCATCAAGAGGGTTCTGGGAAAATAAGTGATTAATCATTTTTTGTAGTCACCATATTATGTTTAAGATACTAACCTTTACTTTATTAATAATATGCTTATGATATTATTTTATCTGATATCAATGTTAAGGACAATGTAGAAGGATAGATAATCCGCTATGTTGTGGTGGGCACCGTATTTGGACTTAAGAGGGCGTCAGACAGTTTATTATGTTCTACCTGTCACATCTATTGACTTGATATTCATATCATGGGGGTTGTTAAGAAATGGATTATCCATAATTTATAATGGTACATCGAGTCATTGGAATCCAAGATGCGTTAAAAATTTCAATCTGATTGACTATAAGTCTCTAAATTTTGTACGTCGTTTCTGAAGGGATTCATAAATAGTTTCTTACTAGAAAGTTTCTAATTTTTAAGAACTCATGACACACTTTTAAGCGTGTTCTATATTGTTGAAGATTATAATATTTTATAGTAGAGAAAAGGCGCATTACACATGTAAAAATACACATTCAATAACCAAATGACCTATGAACAATCCCATTATTTTTGCCTGGTTACCTTATGACTAACTCAAGCCTTCTTAAATACGAAGTTATTGTATTTTTTCCAGCTTGAAATTCAGATGGCACCTTATTGGTATCTATATTCGGTAACTTGTTTGTGGCAGCGTTGATAATCAACAATATCAATACTAACGATAAAAAGTCAAGCTTTGCGGTGTCCTCAACAGCAGATCATATCCATTAGGAATTCTGAAGAAGGTAATAATTACACCAAACGACAAGACATCTTACCTTCACACATCCTCACGTTATAACACACACCACAGGTAAGTATACATAGCTCGGAACCAACAGCGATTATCAAAGGGTGCACGTTACGTGCGTGCGTACCTTTGCTATTCAATTAGGAAGCCCCGTAACACTTTTCCACTCCCAAGGGAAAAATTGAACGAACCTCCGATCAAGCTAATAAGCGTAATCAACGACCTCAATTCACTGGCTAACGAGCGACTGTAAGAACGAGGGAATGATTATTGGCCTTGTGGGGGGTGGGTTACGTAGAGGGATACTCTTTCGCAGGTTAGAAGGGGTTGGGAGGTTGGATTTCGTGGTCATGAGATTTTCGAGTTGTGTTTCTCGTGTAGTGGGTAGGGAGTATATGAGGGTGGCGTTAATAGCCTTTGTAAAAATGGACTGCTGCTGTGAAAGACGATTGTAATGAAATTGACTCGAGGAATATTGTGTTGGGGCTAATTTAACTTGTCATTAAGGGTGTAGGGAGGATTGATGTGAAATTAAGTAGATGGTTTGTATTAATTTTTCATTTCTTGTGTAACTTATAATTTGGTGTGCGAGTAATGTGTGGTTACGGGAAGACCTGTTGAATAGCAGCTCGATGATTATAATGATCGCTAAGGGTAAGGCAATGTTTTATGGGAAACCCAGCCGATTTTAATGTGTGATGGTAGTGAGTGGGAAAACTTATCGTAACAGAGGGAAAGGACATTGAAATGTGGTGATTATTTCAATTAAAAAAAAAAATTTCTTTAAATTTTAATGTACAAGTGTTCAAAAGAGTTGTTAGATTATTAACGACCTAATATGCATGTAGTGCAATAAAAACCTTTCAACAGATAAAATTTTGAAAACCCTTGAAATCCATTGAATATATATCGAATGGGACGTGAAGTGTAACGGAAAACTTGAATTGCAAGAAATTGCCATGTAGCCCGAGATTCTCATGCAATAGAAAGATTAATATCATTTATTATTATTAAAATCTTGGAGGTTAATTCTAGTACAAAATATCCTTTTTCTTTGCCTGAAGTACGACTACCGTATTGTATATTTTTAATAAATTTTTTTGCTATTGGATAAACTAATTTCCATAGGTTTTACTAATTTATTGCCACTGTAAATCAAAAGACCTTCGAAAATCTCTAAAAAATACTAATTGAACGCATCAACCTTGCCTGACCACTCATTTTTGTTAAAAGGTTATTTTTATAGGTTTTAATAACATTTGTAGAATGCGTACTTTCCTAACAAGTATCTATTTAATGGGAAGTTAATTATATTGAATGACTAATAATAAAGTGGCTCGATTTTTTTTATAATTACTTACTTTTCTTTGAATTGCTATTTACTATGAAATTCAAAGTAAAAGCCACAAAATCCAGGTACCAAACTTGAGAGACAAGGATTTTCACTGAATGCAGAATTGCAGATTGGAGAAATGACATACACAAGTAAAAACGTTAACTGCACTTTTTTAACACTTAGTCGTCTACATATTTCGTACACGAAAAGATAAAAATGTTAAGAGTTAGACCGAGTACTTTACAGTGGAGTTCAAGGTCATCTGTTTACTATCTAATCTTCATGGATAATCACTTTTTTAAAATTTGCAATCTTTTTTTAATGAAATAAAGAAAGTTAAAACTACATAAATGTAAAAAATATCATCAAGACAACATTAAAGTTTAAAAGTCATTTTATTAGTTTTGTTATGCTTGTACACGAGCATTGGTGTTGATTACATATAATGACGTAAAATTATTCATACGATAAAAATTATTCATGTCATTGTGCTTGAGTTAATTTGCATCTTTATCATGTTATGGTTAATTAAACCAAAAAATTAAAATTATTTAAAACAAAATTAAATTTGAGAGAAACGACCATGTTTTTATAAGTTCTCCAAGACAATGTGATCTTCTTTTATTGTATTCTCGGATGAAAACCTCTATTCTATACACTTGTTGACATACTTGGTGCTGATGTTTTGGTTGATCTGTTGCAGGTAGGCCACGTCAATGCATGTCTGACCCACCTCTGACTCCAACTGGTTCATAATTATCTTCTTTAAACTATTTATTGAAATATCTGACCCTTGTAAGATCAGCTCGGAATTCGCGTCAACGTCTCCATTTTCATTCACTACCTTTATTTTGAACGGTAACTCGGAGATTGAATCGTCATAGAAATCCTCCTTGTAGTGCACAATGATGATGCCACCACCACGCCGAGAAAATACTTTGAACAATACGTAACGCTCAAAATCGTTCTCTAGCTCGATCGTTGCGTTCATTTTTTCATGGCCTTTGGTGTCGTATTGAAAACAATGTACTTTAGTGAAAACGAAGGAATCGACGTTGCTGCAAAATGAATAGTAACCATATTCGCTCGATTGCACCTTCGTACGAGGGTCGAATGAGTCTGAATTTAAGTAATTTTGGAGCACCCTGGTCTCAGAGCCCTTGTGGCTCACATAGCTAACGTTCATCAGAATGCCTGCGGGGATGTACTTGGTGTTTGCGAAAAAACCACCACTACTTGGATTGAATCGATCCACGACCATCGCGTTCTCAAAGTACTTTGAGGGGAAGGGTACAGGATTGCCGACTAATTTACCTAAAAATGGTTAAAGGATCGGGAGAAAACGTTGATTAATGTTTGTCTATATTTTTCATCCATTATGCTAAGAACCGTACGTCAAACTTTTGTAAATTGTCATACCTTCGTTATTGTATCGGAGGATACATGGGCTTTGTTGGTCACCGCACATCTTCTTACTATCAATTAATACGCGAAAGCTGTCGTGGTAAATGAGGACATTGAAGTTAGAGTATCTTTTTTGTCCTAGTTCGTCGAGTGGCTTAGCGTCGACAATAAAATCTAAATCGACGCGATCGCATCCGTCCATGTTGAGTACAGTGACAAACTGGCGCGAGAAGTTTCTCTCAGCCCTCCAACGGAATATGAAGTTGTTCCCCATAAGTTTGTTTTCGTTTTTTGAATACATGTATATGACTCCTTCTCCACGGGGTGATTTGAAGTTTACGTCACAATGCTTTTTGGTGCCGTTTGCCAGAATCAGCTCAAACTGGCAGTTGAGGTCTTTCTGACGTATAATCTTGTTGCAGAACTCGTACGCGATGCCTCGGTCGACATTTTGGACCCTTGAGGTGAATGGTACGTCCGATTGTGCGGTAGCGTGTAGAAAACACAGGGCTGCAAGGACCCTTATCATAGACGGCATTTTTCCTTGAAAGAAGTTTTTTGTTAATACATTTTGTTATTCCAGAAAAAATTCAGAATCATTGACGAAATGAGAGCCTAGATTTTTCACTGTCCCGGTTGTTAATGGGTGTGTTACAAATATTAATCAGCTAAACCAAGCCCTTCAGTTTCCAGCTGTATTTTTCTTTTCAACGGCGTAAAAGTAACCAATATTAAAATATGGTGGTTGAATTAGCTGAGTACAATTTTTTCCTACCTTGGGCATTTTTTTAAACCTTAGGACGTTTACTGCACCCTCGGTCGGAAAAGTAGAGGTAAGACAAGGAGTGCTAGTGCTAGTCCTGGCGAGATGCGCTACCACGTAGGAAAACTACTATTTTGTACCAGTGTACTGGAAAGTGGACATTCTTACCCACTGCGTGGATGGGAATATTTACTTCCCAGCAGGTGAGGCACGAAACTCGTATATGCACCACAGCCGGAAGAAAAGAAGCCTCAGATCGTCCGTTTGTCGAATACTCGTATGACCTGAGACTTTTTTTTACTTTTCCAACTTAGGTGCGTAATGTACTAATTCCGGACATGTATGTGTACTCAGGAAAAAGGACTATAGTAATTTTTACCATTCAAGTGCGGTGATTCTACAAAGTTATGCGAGTGTCTAAGTTTTTACTGTATAACTTACGGCAAAAATTGTACCGGTAAAAGTAGAAGAATTGCAGTAATTTACGGTAAAAATTGGAGTACATAGTAGGGCTGTCGCAAGATCAAGAATTTCTCGATACAGTTGTCTTGTCTTGAAAAATCGAGACGATAGTAAGATTTTTTTTTTCAATTACATGTACGGAATCATAAACGCGACAGAGACACCATTATTAAATGTATGCTTACGACGAGCACATTGAGAATATAAAACGACGTACACCAATACTCATAGGTAAAGTTCGCATTTTTTTTTTTTTTTTTGTTAATAGCTGGTCATGCCATCCTATGAATTAAAAAAAAATAAGGGGGAACGCTGCAGCGTCTCCACTTAATTAAAATTCCAGACTGTACTGTGCAAAACTTTTTTTTCTTCTCCCAAGAGCTTTTAATTACCGATTGCAGTGTATAATTACCAATAATCGTTACGCGAAAATGCTGGTATCTGACGATGTGCTGTGCTAAGTTTTTCAAAAGCCCATGCGATATAAGTATGATGTATGAAGATTTAAATAAAATATAACTTCCAGAGATACAACGTTGAGAATGTCACGTGTGTCTGATCGTCTGATGATGTTTTCATGAGATCCCGCAAATACGCGTATACGCAGTTCGCGGAACGATTGAACAGAAAACGATAGGGTAGGTTTTGTTGCGGATCAGAAAAAAGTCGTTAAATAATTGAAAAAGATACTGTGTTATAAGTGTGGTTTCTGAAGGATAATGAAGCCAGAGGATAATTGATGAAGGCTTCATTTTTTTTTCTTTGCTTAAGCTTAATAATAACTGATTTTAAACTTGTGAAATTTAATTCTTGCTATAATAATTTACCATTTCAGTTTAATTCATTGTAAAAGTAAATATAGGAGTCATCTTTAGTACGAGCTTTTGCGTCTTACAGGACACTGATACAATCTACTTATTCATAAGTATCCCATCCTGATACTTCGTTGAATAAATAAATTTTATCTAAATAGTTTTTTTTTTGTTATTTTCCAGCAAGCATGACACGCATTAAAAAAAAAGTTGTTTTAGCGCACGTGTCACTGATAATAATAATTTTCATGACCTAGCATTCCTAACTTTTAATACGAAAATCATTCAGCACACATTAAAAATTTTATTGCTACATTGCAATCTTTGTTTTCATATGTTATCATTTTAAATTAACTTAAACATTATAGATGTGTTTTAACGTAATCTCTTTTTTACTTTAACCTCTACACGTGGCAACTGGGCGTTTTTTCATCAGCATTTTTCGTACGATAATCTGAAATTTTTACAGAAAAGTTATCTCTGATTATTTTTAACGATGACTTGTAATAATTATTTTTAAGGCATAAAAATAATCTGATGTGTAGAGCAATAGTATACAATCTGTCATAGATGAGGTAAAAGTTAACATAGGTGCCATCCTATGTCTAAAAATTGAGACATCGCGATGAAGGAATATCAAAGAATAACACTGTTCAGCACCTTAAATAATTTCTTGTTTTTATATGAAAATTCTATCGTTATGTTAATGATTTCTTGAAGAATCCTCATCTAAATATGTTATTTCAAGATTTGTTTTTCAGCCAAAAACAGGCTGGACAAAGTTGTAAAAAAATGTCTTTCTATCTTTGATAAGGGTCTATTAGATCGGTTCTTACCTCTTCAAGCGACAGTAATTTAAATTACCACCCGATATTTCGTCAATCGACGAGAAACGATTTTTAAATAAATTACTAACATGAAAAAAGAGCTTCTTTACCAAATAAATTTTAATTTTTTAAAATTTTTTTTACAGCCACCTCTGAGAAATGTGCCCAACAAGCTCTGCAATGCTGTGTTACTATGCATATGTATGCTATCGTCATTGGCATCGTAAAAAATAACCACCTTAGATTTAATTGTGACATCAATCACTTACACAGCAATGGGGACCTTATTTTAGACCTTATCGTAGACTAGATAGAGCTGAAAAAGCCGGTTGGAGGAAATTCCAAATTAAGCTACTACCGGATACAAACGAAGAAATAAAGGCACCACACAAAGCCAGCGTGAAATACCTAGGTATAAAAATTGACCAACTCATGAGCCAGCAACCTATCATCCAATAAGAAAATTTTCTAAGTCTAAGTAAACTCTTTTGTAATCAACACATAAACTCACGTTCAAAAATTATCGCGTATTGCCTGCTTACTGTGCCTCCACCACAGAGATAATCAGTATCTTTGATAGGTCTTGCGCGAGGGTCTGTCTCAAAATGTACAGATCAATATATTTATTTCTAATAGAAAGCTCTACGAAGTGGCCAACATCCCGCGAATAGACAATTTTATTACAAAGACTACGAGAGAGTATCTTACTCATCCCAAGGAAACAGAACATCTTTATGTTTCGGATAAGCTCATTAATCCCGACCAGATAAAAATTGAAAATGGAAAAAGAGCAGGCATACTTCCACCCAAGAGCTTATTGATCCTTGACAAACAAGGCCTGGTTCAAAACTCAGACAATATTCCCACAATCTTTCACTGGTCTAGATAAAAAAAGTACGCCTACCCTGAAGTACTCTCAAATTATCCCGAAAAGAGATTGGCATGATTTTTCTAGGCTACGTTTCGACAACTATTAGTGGCTTTGCGACCAGGACAAGAACATGGCTGAGCTACAGAGGAGAGCCAAGCAATATTACTCCAAAAGGAGGCAAACAAACATCATGTGACAGGATATGGCTCCCTCCAGGGCCCAACCCCATCCGACAGTCCTCTGTATTTAACTAAAGCTATAAGTCTATTAATATACTCCTGTGAATTAAAATTTAAAAAAAAAAATGAGGCTACAAGTAAGCAAACACATGTGCCAAATTTCTTATTTCAAAGCCTGGTATATCCAGTAAACTACCATATTATAGAGCAAACAGAACGCAATACGAAGCTTATAAGCTTTAACTTATTTTACCGCACCCTTACTTGCCTTTACTCAAAAATTATAGCAATGGCCATAAGAGTTTTCAATTATTTTTTCTCTTATTGTATACCAGCTACATCTAATGCACTAAAACATTGCGTTTGAATTGTAACCATTCATAATATATCTGTACAACTTTTTAACTATCAACAGTATAAATTCTACACCATAAGATAGCTTATATAGCTCAAAAGGCATTTTACCATTGATATACTCTAAAGCGATTCTTTGTACGTTTCTCATCGCTTCAATACACACCATATGTATCCACTAATGGAATTAATAAACATTCTTTATGAAAAAAAAAAATAAATAAATAATTAAAGAAAACTCGTTTTCCATCTCCAGGAATAAATAAAGAATTTTTCAACTCCAAATATAACCAACGTTGTAAAGTCCATGATAAATACACCATTTGGCCCTTGTACTCCAACACATACACTCCGTTTTTCAAGCCCAAATGATGAAACCTCGCGTGAACCTTTCTCGCCTCGTGTGCAATCACCTCGTATATATGTATATATAAGTGGATATACAGAGGAGACTCAGCGAGTCGCTCTCGCCAAATGCATGTATCCATTATTCAAGTGGCGAACAATCGCAAGATTAAAACGTCCGGCGTGTCCTAATTCCCTTCCCTCTCTCGATCCTCCCTGCATGAAACCACTGCATGTATACACACGCACCTGTGCACGCATACACGTTGGTCCGGAAAAGAAGAGCCAACATTTTTATGACCAGAGCATGACACAACAGTAGAATTTTGCTCGGGATTTCGTTAAAATTTTCATAATGACGGCAGCAGTAATATATGACACTATATGTACAATAGTCAAAGAGTCGACACGTGCAATGTTGTTCAAAATACTTTCTTGGTGATAAGCCGAAAATGTGTCATTAGAATCGTGTCATGTCTACATAGAGTCTCACGTGAGCTTTTGATATTATCTTGGGCACTTAGTACGCGATGTTATTGTTACGTTGTCTTACATCTCTTACCCCCTCTACCCTATTCAGTTATACTTTCCGATAATTATATACTCGTCGACGTGCATCGACCGTAGAATTCAATTTTTTTTATTGTATATTTATATTGCTTATATTGTTTTTATAAATAAACCATACTCAAAATAATTCTATAATGTTTGGGATTTTATCGGTTACTTTGATGGGTTGTGACTCAAAAAGGGTTATAAAAAAGAAAAAAAAAAAAAATACCATCAACTGAATTACTAATGAAGTATTGTGAGCAGCTTAGCCAGCTAACTCGTTTATACTTGAAAATTTTAATCTCTTTTGGGACCAATGGTACATACTATCAAACTTTGGCGAATAAAACTATCAGACAATGACCCAGCATCCGCATTGAGAAAGAAAAAAGATACGTCGTGTTTGCATGATATTTTCATTCAGTGATGTCTAACGAGAACACCAACGCGTGCTGTAAAGAAAAAGCAAGAGTTTCCGCATTGCTTGGAAGAATTTCCATTCGAGGGGGTACACCCACACTCTGTGGAGCGAATGAAATTGGGGAGGAGCTCGGGGTGGCACGGTTACCTAAGCGCAGTCGTACAATGCGCGCATACACGCATCGTACCGTCGCACGCACGCGAGAGAATGCGCCCGGCTCATAAAGTTCGAGAAGGAGTACAGTAGGCGGTCCTTATACATGCATACACGTGTGTGGGTAGCGCTTCGTCTGGCTTTCTTTCTCGCGTGTACATAAAATACACCAACACACGCTAGGCGCGGAGGAGCCGTCCAGGAATAAGAAAACGCCGGGCATGCATAAACAAGGAGCCCGGGGATGCAGCAATTTAAAACGTAGACCCGGAATTCCTCCCAGCGGGGCCGTAGAGACACTCCACCCCCCCCCCTGACTTCCCTTTTCTTTTCTCTGTATTACAAATTCTCTCGCCCCTATATTTTTCCATCCCCCCATCTTTGCTCCCACGTGACTTTTTTTTTTCTCTCTCTACGAGGCTTTTCAACCTGAATTTCTTTCCTCAGTTCCGAGCTTGCCGTCAGCTTTTACTCTTTTTCGGGGAAAAATTGGTCTGGTTATCTGGGACGCGAAAATGTTACGGGCCTGTGCGGAAGATCGTAGCTCAGGGGAGGAAAAACAATACCTGCCAAGCGCCTCGGGTGGAAAAAAACTCTTTACCGATAAGGGTTTTTGGATTGTGAAAGAAATCACCCACACTTGTACATCTGTAGGCGGGCTCCGTGCGCCTCTCTTGCGTAACAAAGTCCGAGTTTTGGACGATTCTCGCACAGCCTTTTTCGGTGACACGTGTCGTTGATTCGGCATGAGTTTACCATTTTCTTCAAATTTACTTCAGTTGTAAAACGTTGCTTCACGCGATTGATAAACTTTTATTTGCATTATTTTGAGAAAAATAACTCTCTGGATTTTTTTTACATGTATAAACATTTTTATTTTTGCTAGTTTTTACTATTTAACATTATTTTACAACAAAAATCGTGCGACTGTAATATTTTTTTTTAATCACAAGAGGATTGTTATTACCTCGAGATAATCCGTCAAAACTAATTATTTCGTTTCACGTAAACACATAAAAAAACTGGCATTAACTTTATTTATGAACTCGTGCACGTTGAGTAATCGTTTTTTTTTTAATATTGAGACAACAAAGTGAAACCTTTGCAGAAACTTTTATGTGAAAATGCAAAAAAAAGTTTTTTTTTTTTATCTGCTACCAAAAAAATTTGGAAATTCTAGCTTGCGATCCGTTGTCAAAGTCAAAAAGACACCTCCAAGTCTTACACCCGTAATACAACTGCAGATGACGATAACAACGTAGGCCGTGGCTTGTAATATTTTCCAGGTGAAAATTGTTTCTCTGACCTCGGGAAGGCACGCAGCATCGTGCAGAGAGCCCAGACTATTGGGGCCAAAAAGTAATTAATCAGGCCGCTCGGCGTGCAAAATTCAGGCCAACGACGTCGAGGGAGACGGCCTCGGATCTCGCGGGACGGATGACAATTATTCCTCGAGTTAAATTGTACCATAAATATCCGGGTTAGCGGAGCAGTCCTCGCTACCAGGCACTCAACACGCGTCCCTCCCTCTGCGGGAAAATAATAAAGTATTCCCGATGCCCTGCCCTCAAACATTAATTACCACGACACAGGCGAATCCAACATTCATCGGGGCCATTAATACTTGAGCTGGCCTTGTTTTCAAATCGAGACGATCCAAAATGCAAATCGCAAGCTCACCGGTACTTGGGGTTTTTCTTATTTTTCGTACAGCTTTTCGTCCCTGGCACTGTTGTCACTTGGATCGATTTCACCTCCTTCCTTTGAATTAGCGAGTGAATTCCATGGCAGAAGGAAAACTAAATCCATTCCTAAGTCGTAGGGGTAAACTTTCGGGGAATATATCGTATCATTGCATTTCATTCAATCAAGTGTGAAGAAGCTTTGTGCCATTTTTTCCTTGAGATATTACTTGGTGATAACTTTCTTCTCTAAACCATCAATCTATTCGAGTGAACCCAGGTTCCGCGCAGCCTGTGACAGCCTCAAGGGTAGTTCCTGCCTCTCGAGAAAAGAGCCGTCGCTCCGATCGGGCCGATTTCGTCGAATCGCGAGAGCGGCGGCCTATTGTTTGCTTCGTCTGTCGTAGACGCGGAATAATGGCACGGCCGGAGAGTCTACATCGTCGAAGCCGAAAATCGCCTGGAGCGCGTGCTTGTCTCGTTAGCCATTCCGCCCAGCCAAGCCGTTCCACAATTGCTATGGTGGTGGGTTTTTGTGAAAATTTTCATTTCGGAAAAAAGTTTTCATTGAGAGTGAAAACTTCATGCATGCAGATATCAGGTTCTTTCCTCTGTGACCGAGCTTTTTTTCTCGATGGATGGCAAAAGCGATTCTTTGATTCCCAGTCACTTTTGTTACGCGCTTTGACCTTTTCCCTCTGCCATGCTTCTTTGGGGACGAGTATTAGGAAATGTAAAATGTTGCTGGGAAATATAATGCTTGTGTACACCCTTCTTTGTTTTTGTTTCCTTATTTTTAGGCTGGGCACTCTGATGCATTAGTTCGGAAGCCCCACGGGTACATTACAGCGATGGGTTGGCAGGGTTGAGTTTTTTTTCGCAATGTCTGTTTACTAAGTACATAAAACTTTTTTGATGAATAATAGCAATATGGGAGAGTGTGCTTCTCGTGGTATGTGATTTTTATTTTGATCTGTGATCTCGAATTCTTTTGTTTTAAAGTTTAATAAAATTTCTTAACTTTTGTTACCACTTTGCATGAAAATGCGCTTATTGTACATGACAGCATTTAAAACAAAAATGTGCGCATCGTAAAATTTTATGTTCTGACGTAAAAGTCTTTTTGCGTATAAAAATATCCGCTTCTATCATTTTTTGCAGTTCAACAAAGAAAAGGAGACGAGCCTAGCTACAACATAATTTTCCAAATATCACAATGGAACTTGTCGTTAAGATATGTCTACTGTTAACTCTTTTGAGCATTTTTATTATGGAAGGAAATGCTATTCCAAAACGTAAGTTACTTTAATCTCTTTTCAATTTGTTTTTACAATTTTACAAATAATTTTTTTTATTTAATAAATTTTGATTTATTAACATAGAAATACAATATAATGATTTAACTTTCATGTTTTGTAGCCTTGATAGCAGACATACTTGCACCACTAGATGCACGCGGTAATAGACACCATCTCGTTGATGGCCAAGCACACTTGGCGTTGGGATAGATCACTCCTGCTCATATTTTTTAATGTTGTCATAAATACTTTACTGTTATCGAATAAAATTTTTTAATAGGATGGCATTAAAAATCTCAATTTCTAGTGAATAAATTAATAAATCAATCGATAACTTTTTTGTGTTACAATTATTTGACGTGATCACAGTCTCCATTCCTTTTGCCAATATAGCCTATTTGTTTTTTTTTTTTTTTTTTAATTTCTATAAATTTTTCTTAACACTGGTAAACCACATGTATTCAAATTATTACGTATTTGGAAACATGACATCTGTATTTCTTATATCGCATAAAATTCCTTGTTCCAAAGAAATACAATTAACATGAAAACATTTTCTATTCAATTTCTTAACACTTTTCCTTATTCTTGCTATCATAGGCATTTATTTTTTTACTTCTTGTTTTGAGAAAATAAGTTCATTTTGCGTCTACTTGGAACATACTAGATTTTCAGTAAAATCATCATAGAAGTATAACAAGAAATTTTTTTTTTTAACAGTTTTTCTATACAAAATTTTTTTTCTTAATTTTTAGTATGTTAGAATAATACTCACGGACATACAAAAAATTTACCTTTTAACTTACGTTTCAGTACTTCTCAGTATTTTTTATTTTTTTTTTTTATTAATTCAAGTACAGAAAACTAGTGGCCATCTGAGTATGGATCACTTATACCTTCAGGAAAAGCATGAAAATCCAATGGCACTTTGACAAGCTATTTTAGAGTTAAGTATGATCAGCTGTTATTGTACTCGATAAAGTAAAAGAAAATTAAACAAACTGAAACTTCATGTCGATATTCAGGACTAAGAATATCCTCCACAATTTTTTTCCAGCTGAAAGCATATGCTTTTAAAAATTTTAGGCGAAAAACAATCTTTTGGCAATATTAGCCAACGAAACATTATATCAGTAAAATTTGAGAAAAAAATTAAATTAATAACAATGTCGGAAAAAACTACTGTCTGATCATTTTAATCTTAAATACTTCAGAAACTGTAAATAAACATGAAATCAAGACTAATTATACGCTTTCAAATGACAAATAATTTTTGAGAATGAAATAAAAGAATAGTTTGTAAAATAATTTATGCTTATTTAACCATACATTTTTTATTGAATAGGGTGAAAATTTATCTTGAAATAATGAAATATCTTGTATGTGTCTGATTGTTTAAGAGAAGGTTTCGACAGAAGTAGCAAAACTTGTAAGGGAAAATCAGACGATGGCATTAAATCAACACTTATTTTGTACAAGATTAAATTTTGTGCTCGCTCAAACATTAAATCAGTTTTTCCATTCACAACCTTCATTTATTTTAAACGTGATATTGTACGTTTATGTTTTATGTTTGGGAGGTCAATTTCAAGTCATTTCGACATGAAAATAATTTTTTCTAATAATCTTTTGACCTTACAATGACACTGCTATTACTATTGAACATTATTATGATACACATTAACGATTTATTTAATAAACAAAGTTTCAATCATTGCTATAGTTTATGACATATATAAGAAATTTTTGCAATTGAATAGGACACAATGCCTTTTATTTAAAAGGTTAGGAAGGTATACTCTTTGCTCAAATTTTTAAATGGTTATTTTTTTGGAAACAAAATTTTCGTAAGGTCAAGATTTTTGCTTTAGTTTACTGTCAAAAAATTTTTTTTGTGAAAAAAAATGGTAGCTTCATCGTAGTTTAAAAAAAAGAAATTGTTTGTTTGTTTGAGATATTGTTCTACTGGTGATTAAGGTGAAAAGGCTTCATATGAAGTATTTTCAGCCTGCGGTGTATGGTTTTGGATAAGTATTATAAATATTTTACATAGTTATACAATTCTTGCATCTCAATCGTAGGATTCTTCATTATTATGGTTGCAAAAATATTTTATACATAATTTAAAAATCGTCCTGTTTCCTTGTTTCCTAAAACGCATTTAAATTTGTAAGATAAATTAAAATTTTTTTTTGTGAATTATGTTTCCTGTTGCATTTAAACTCTTTGTTATTTTCCAACGTAAAAATACCTATGTTTATTGTTGATGATAGCATTTTCTAAAGTATGTGGACCGTAAAATTTTATTGTCCTACGTGACATTTTTTTGTATATAAACCGTTGCTCTTGACATGTCATCGCAGTTCGTTAAAATAGTATAACACTAGTTCTAATATAATATTTTTTCCTGACGCCATCATGGGATTCGTCGTGAAGATTTGTCTACTTTTAACTCTTTTGAGTATCTTCATCTTGCAAGGAAATGGTGCCCCACGTAAGTAATTCTGAATTATTGTTGCTTTATATTTTTTAAATTCGTATTGTTGAATTTGTGTCACTTAATTTTAATGAATTCATAAGTTAAAAATCTCGTTAGCCATTCCGCCCAGCCAAGCCGTTCCACAATTGCTATGGTGGTTTATATTGCTTATATTGTTTTTATAAATAAACCATACTCAAAATAATTCTATAATGTTTGGGATTTTATCGGTTACTTTGATGGGTTGTGACTCAAAANGAAAAGATTATTTATTTACCCTAGAAATAGTAGTTTCATCTAATAGTTTGTAAAGCTTTCTAGTTTCAACGTAAATTCTTACATATACCCTCCATCGTATTATGACGGTTAAATAACCTTTATTCCTTAAACTTTTTATGTCAATAAAATAACATACATTTGATCAGGATTCAACATTTTTCTGTTTTTTTCCAAACCTGATTTAGGTAAATGAATATTTTTGATAGACATCGCTCTTATTATTCTTATTATTAGAGCTTGTACTGTACTACTACCTAATTCTAGTGCACGATTTAGTTATTTGTTGTATCCTCATAGATACTCAATTACTTAAAAGGATGAAAACTAAAATTTAAAACCTTGTAAAAAATATAGGACAATAAGTATTTTTTTTAAAGACAGTGTCACAATGCTTGGATATAAATCCCAGTTAGAAACGGCTGTAAAAAATATTTAACTTTTGAGTTGACCCTGCTGGGATAAAACAAACTTGGGCTACACAAAAGCACGACAAGAACTACATCTTATACCTTGACAAGACATACCAACTAAAAACTGAACATATTTAATGATTTCGATGTTTTTTGAAGCCATGTCTTCTACTTACTCAGAAATTTCTATAAAAAATAAAACCACTAGGCTTTTGACGCATAGTTATCCCACAAACGCGAAAATAGTAATTAAAACTTTTTTTTTATAGAAGAAACTATGCCAGAATATCAACCAAGACGCCTTTTCGATACTGGATTTCACGTTGGATTAGGATAACCACTGTTTCAATAATTCCAAGAATATCGTGTATACTGTGTTATAATTTAATTGTATACGATGATTCAACAGCTCCTACGAGCTAGAAAATGAATAAATAAATAATCAAATTTGTATCTTGCAATTATTTTAGTTAATACAATTTTTTCACCACAACTCTTATCATAAGTTAACAAATCTCTAATTTTTTTCACCAATAAACCGTATACAAATTTTCAAATCATTATCACTCTAAAATTAAATCAGTGAAAATTTGATTTTTAATTCTGCAGCAAATACAATTTTAGTACGCTGTTATAGTTGAGGTAAAAAATTGAAAAAAAAAAAAAATATATACAGTTTTATCAGGTTGGTGACTCGTTAGTATAGAGAAAATTCAAAAATAAACTAAGGTACCGTAAATAGCACCCAATTTTGTACTGATTCTCTTGATTGAGTCAGGTTTGGAGAGTATATTTTTTAAAATAAGTGCCTGTACTTGCCATGGAGATATTCACTTTATAAAATCATTTGGATCTTATTTGACAAAGAATTCTTAAACTTATATCATTAAAATATATGAAATATCTATTGTTACAAATAAAGGTCTCATAAAATGGCCCCCAAAAATCTTGTGAAATATATGAAATCCCGTAACAAATCTGGACACACACTGCTTACAAATAAATATTTTGAACTTTATTTGTAAAAACAAGGAAAGAATTTTTGTTTTGCAATGCTAAAGAGTAATTTTCCATGGACTAGATAGAAAATACCAGAAAGAGTTTACAGTATTTTGTGATAACGATTTCGATAACAAATAATACCAACAATAGAATTTTTTTCTTCTGATCCTATCATGTACTTTTTCTCTTGATGAAGTATATTTTTTTCCAACGATTATCAAACGAACATTAAAACTATATTAAACGATCTAAAACGACTATGACTATTATTTTAAAATTATTATTGAAAAGTTTTAATGTTAAATCATTTGATCTCCTGGCGAAAAAGTGAAAGGCTTTTTGTTATTGATATCATCTGTATTGTAGATGCCATAACAATTCTTATGCATAAAAATGTAAAGAACATTAAGTTAAGTATCAGATTTTTTCACTTAGGCTTGTTGATTTTAAAGTCAGGAAAATAAGCTCATTTGCAGACTAAGACTTTGGCTTTGAAGTTATACTATTATAATTTTTGTTATGTATTTTTCTTTTATTGAGTCTTCCTTTAATATTCATGATAATTTTTTTTATTTCATAATTAATTTAATACAAGTGTATCGTGTAATTTTTAATATGTATGATAATCTCAAATTGGTTAATACATATTTTGTGCAGCTATCGAACAATACAATACATCATGAAAAAAATTGGAAGTATACGATGATTTAAAAAACATTGTTCAAACGTAACTATTATTTTATTTTCAATACAAACAAAAATTTTAATGATTAAATTGGGTTTTTTATAATTTTTTCAATTTTTAAAATTAATTATTTTCTCTTTAGCTTCTAAATTTGTGCGTTTAATTTACATAAAGATATACTTATCGTCAGTGAAGGAATTTTTAAAAATGTGACTTAAAAATTTATGTTCTAACGTAATAGCTTTTTTTGTATGTATAAAATGTTGCATCTTTTTTTTTAGTTTAATGAAAAATAGACAAGCCTAACTATAACATACTTCCCAAGTACCACGATGGAACTTATAATTAAAATATGTATATTGTTAACACTTTTAAGCATCTTTATTATAGAAAGAAACACTGTCGCAAAACGTAAGTCATTTTAGTCCCTTTTTAATCTGTTACAAAAAAAGTTCCATATTAGATACAATTTTATAAGTTTGCTTACAAAACTGTACAAAAATTTTAATTGTTATAACTTTCAGCATTCATCGGGAAACTATATGAGCCACCAAAATTGACTCATAAACCTCGTGAAAAACGGAGCTTACGTAACAACAGATATAATTTTGGATTGGGGTAAATCCTTTGCTCTGCACATTTTTCAACAATGTTTTCAATTTTCATTGTTATTGACTTCTTTATACATATATGGGTGATTCTGCTACAACTTGCTCAGATCGACTTGAACAATTTTTTAAAAAGAAGTTGGTTAAAAAAATTTTTTTTCATGATTTTTCTACTGTACACTACATCACTAACAAATATCTAAAGCAATGCAATTATCTGGTCAAAAGTTATACGAAATTTTATAAAAGTCAGTTTTCATCAATTTTTTAATAATTGTATCTCTTTCTAACATATTACACCTAAGGTCGAAGGATTGTTGAATAAACAAAGAAATATTCTCCAACTAAACTTGAATTTCCAAAGTTGTGTCTTTGTCATATTGATTATTGTGTCTCTTTTGTACCTTTAGCCCGTAAACAGAAGGCACATCGCAATAATTTCCAACGCTATACGCATGCTTCTCCATCTGCAACAAAGCCTCTTCCACGATACCACCAAAGTCATATCTCGAGATCCGCACTTCCGACCGAAACCCCCATTTCGCGGCCCCTTCTCATCAAAATCATCAAAAACCACCCCACGCAGCACACACAACGGCGCGCACACAGCCATCCGTTCCATTACCGCAAAACGCCCTCCTCGAAATTCAACCGGCGCCTCGGTGGCCCTCCCTTTTCGTAATTTTTATCGCCGCCATATTTCCAACCACCACACACACCCCCTCGGAGCAACAATAGAATACTTACATCCACTCCGTCTGGAGCTTAGAAGCTTTACGATTCCGTGCTGCAGCGCGTATAATTCTTAGGAGTAGCAGGAGGGGGGGGCTTCGAGTTATATGTACACGGCATAAAGGAAGGAAGGAGGTAAGGAACAGCCCCCGGAGCCGAGGCACGCGCGCGACGTGGCTTTATATATACACATCCGAACCGGCTGAATAATTGAGCGACGCACATTGCCTATGTGGGCCCATGGCTGTAATACAAACTGTTGGATTTTCTGTGGCCACACACATGTGCGTGTAAATCTCCGTTTTGTCTTTTTCGAGGCGATGCCGTGTGTAACCGATCAATGATGCATCAGCGATGAGGCGACGGGACCTCGCTTGCTTTCGTTCATATGGACAATGTGCAAGCAAGTTTCTCGGGGCCACTCCCGTCTGCCGTATATATATATACGTGTACGCGCGGTCGTGAAATTTTCAAAGACCGAGAAAATTAGCCGAGAGAAATCGACTCGATTCCGGAGTGAGAGAAACTCGGGGGAAAAAAAAGAGAGCCACAGTCGGTGGTTGCGTATACGCGGAAGCGCAGGTTCGACGCGTGAATAATTGAGGGTCCTAAGCCCCTACGGCTCCCGAGGAGATAAAAATAGCGCTCGGATATTAAGCCGCCGGATATGTATACGTCTTCGGCGCTTTGCGGTGTGGTATAATGATGCTGGGAAGCCGATTCAGCGGAAAAGAAAGCTGCTGTTGATTTGCGGGTCGACCCTTTCTCCCTTTGGTTCGTGGATGGGAAATAATATAGAGCGGGTGGATTCGGGGAAATTCATTAGCTCGGCTCGTCGCGTGACTTTTGGAGAGTATACATGGTCTCCGGTGAAGAGGGTGGGCTTGGAGTTTTATCGCGCCCCGAGTGTTAGGAATCATCCTTACGGCCCGGCATCGGCGCATAAATACGGGAGAGGGAGGGGCGAAGGAGGCAATTCTTATCTTCGAGGGGCGGGTGGGGTGGATAGTCTTCTGGGAAGCAATAATTCTCGAATTATCATTGATTCGAGATTGCTTGGCGCAAGGAGGGGGAGGGTGAGGAAAAATGGAGGAAGGAAAACGCCTTCTTCTGCTTTTCGATGTAAGTTGCCTTTGGAAGTGGCGTGTGAGGCTCGCCGTGCTGGGTTCTTAAGGGCATCGTCTTTTGCATATTTCATGGGGGGATGCTGCAATGGTATACATGAGCAGGGAGTTGTTGGCGGGCGATACTGCGTGGAAACGTGCCGAGGGGCGGGGAGTGGAGAAGTGATATTCGGGGTGTTTTTTTTTTTCTTCTTTTCTTTTCTCTTCCTTCGCCGGTGGATGGAGCGTGTCGGAGGCGTTGGGCAGTTTTATTGCGGGTCCAACGGGATGGCTCGTGGAATTACTTTTTTATCCCCGTAATGCGTGCTGATTTATTTAAAATGACCTTATTTTGTGTCTTTTTTCAAATATTCATGTTTCATTCCATGTACAATGGTGAAATCGTTTGGTCAAGGTCATTGATGGATTTTTGGGCACATATTTTTAGACAATTTCCAAAAAATGATAGTAAAAACGAAAAGTAACAACTTGGAAGAATCAGAGTCTCAAAAAAATGTGGAAGGAACGCTGTCACGTTTTAAAATACAATTAAAAATTGGGACCGCGTAATCGATAAAGTTTTCGTAACCAATGAACTTCGAGTCAATATTATTGACCGAGGCTTAAACGTAAGTTACTTGTTAAACTATTAATTAATTAGTCATCAGTGACTATGAGAGTGCAATTGAATAAATAATACTACGGTACAGTTTTGAATAAAAACTTTCAAGCGTATGACTTGCAGAAATATCAGCTCGTGTCAAATTTTTCATTTAAACTTTAAAGACAACAGCTTATATTATCTACTTTACATTTAATTTCCACAGCTGTGAATTTACACTCAAAATAAAAATAGAGACTATATCGCCAATAAAATCCTATGTTTGCCTTTCAGTTTTTTTTTTTTTTTTTTTTTCAATACATTTTATAAAAAGTAAAGTCAACCTATTCCCTGCAAATTAAAATATTCGGTGTTCTTCATAAAACGATGGTCGGTAGCTTTTTTCTCAGCGTACACATCTGTACTACTGTAATATACATCGTTTACAATTCTAAACCAAAGAAGCTTGTATATATATACAATTAATTCCTCGCATTGTAATATCTTGAATCTTGATTCCTGCACTTGACTTGAACTGCGTTTGAGTTGCATAAAATATGTAAAAGCACGTTTTTAGGGGATAACAATGAAAATTGATAACAATGGATAACAATGTTCACTTTGTATGAGTCAGTTGAATTTTGGACTAAATATTGGTAGTAGCGCCATCAGGCGAGCTTACAAAGAATGACACGACAATACAGATCCCACAGACGGTCACGATAGGGTGTACGTGCAGGTGGTAATTCATTGTGTTTAAATGTATATCGATTGCGGTTTTACAAAAGATGACGGTGACACATAAGTACTTTCTCTCAAATTCTCTGGCAAACAAAATTATTTTTCACTCGGTACCAATAATATTTCTTATGCAGTACACTCTGTAGTGGTCCAAGGAAACTTACTTTTGGACGAATATCAATTATTAGTTTTTTGTGTTGACCAATATCCTTCAGGTACAGAAAATTATCCGATTTCCGCCGATTTCTTTCATTCTCATAATTACTGTTAAATTTGAAATATTACTTCAAATCATATCGTTCCAAAATACTTTAACACAATTTTAAAACGTTAATTACATTATTTGAAAAGCATACATGAGCTTTTTTACCAAGTTCAATTGAAAAAAAAAAAAAAAAATGATTCCATAACATGGTACTCATAAGAAGCATCTGATTATTTTTTTAGAATCAAAAATATCAAAAAAAACGGGATTGAAAAGTGAAAAAAAAAAAAGTTTTAAAAGCCTTTCGCTACAGTGACACCAAAATAACAACGCCTTGGCCAACTTTTAACTGCCCGTTTTTACGGCTAGGGTCGCCAGGTTATTCCCAGTTCCTTTTAACTCAGACAGAACCACCCCTTCACCTTCACCTCTCACTCTCGAGAAGGACCACTCTTCGCTTCCTTTTACGAGAACCGCCGCACAGTATCATTCTATTATTATTTCATCCCAGACGAAGGCCGGGGGTGTGAATAATTGATTTTTAAAGCAGTAACCGGCTTTTTGTTTAGTAACTGATTTACTGATACATTCATACCCCAGAAAATGGCTTATATATACTTGGACACGCAGTTTTCAAAAGTTGGCTCAACATCCTTAGTATCCGTACGTACCTTGTTGTATCTGTGGAGTAATTGGGCGACCCTGGTGAAATAAGAGAAAGAGATGTGAATTTCCTTTTTCCATCTCTGTTACACACGTGAATATGCTTTATTGCACAGATTGTAATATCTGCTGTTGTAACAGATAAGACAAAAAATATTAGCAGTGACGCCGATTTAAATACTCCCACTTCTGGGTTCAATTATTTTTGAAAGTGTACTTGCAGCATTATTGGTAGCGCTGGCGTTTACCAGTAGGTGTGTCCATCATATCATCACTACATCCTTCGAACGTCAAATTTTTGAATGCACTCTGTTGTCACGTACAGTATGGAACATACTACGTGAGATGGGCCTCAGCTATTAGTATTAGGAAGGAGCACAAGTGGGGGAGGTAAGAGCATAAAAAGGTCCGCAGCAGTGGCCACGGGGCTCTAGAACGTCGGGATTAGAAAGAGGATAGTCGCACTAAGTAACTCGGGACCGCAAAGCGCCTTCCCTCAAGGAATATAGCAATAAAGTGATTGATTGAGTTTAACTGCCGCGTTGTTATTAAGCACCCTGAACCTTTAGAATCCCACGTAACACTGTGCTCGGCACACGTGAACTGTTCTCTCACTAGAAAAAGCATTAGTCAACTGAGAGAAAAAAACAATAAAAATTATAGAGAAATTCCAGTAAAAATTACCATTCCACACAGTATATTAGATGCAAGTTGGCAAAAAAGGAAAAAAATTACTATTTTTAACAGTAAAGATTATTGTATTGACAGTCAAAATTATGGTTTAAAAAGTAAAAGTAAAAATTATGATTAGAAGAGTATAAATTTCGATGCGGGAAAGTAAAATTTATTAACCGATCTTTTTATGGTTCACTGTTCCAGCATGGTAATTTTTACTGTTCTAACCATAATTTTAACTATTAAAACAATAATGTTTACTGTTAAAAATAATAACTTTTCTCTTTTTTGCCAGGTTGCATTCGATGTACTGTGCGGAATGTTAATTTTTTCTGGAATTTCTCTATAATTATTGTTATTATTTTCTCTCAGTGTGGTAATTTGCTGGAGTAGAACTATATCCTTTCTCCATCGGCAGTGTTATTATTTTTGTTTTTATTCTAAAAAACGGATGTTTCGTCAAGTCGTTTCATTGGTAAATAAACTTTTGATAGGTAACAAAATAAATATAACAATTACTTTCTCAACTTACTATAGACAATTTATTGTTTTAACAAGGATAGACACGTATTTTATACGTAAATCTGCCAAAAGATATCTTCAAACTAGGAATATCAATTGAAAATTTTGTTTTCACCATGTTGGTGACAACACTGTACCTAGTCATTCAACAAATTTTTACATAAATTTTTCGTTTTGGTAACAAATAACATAGCATCGTTAGTTTGAAACGAAGTTTGAAGGACAAAGAGGGACATGATATTTATATCTATATGACGCTTCAACTTTTTTTTTAAGTTTCATAAGTACGCCAATGCAGTTGAGAATTAGGAAACGTGCGAACGTCTACGGACAGCTCGCTGTTTGTCAAAGCGCATCTCCATCTCTTCTAAGACTTTCGGTGTGTAACGTACCACAAGTGTCACGCTGTCACGAGCCTGTTTCAACAGTTCAACTGCCCTTTCGTGATTTTCACCTTCGACGCACTAAAACACAAAATATAATGCAAATTCAGTTTATTAATGTTTTAACGAAGAAGTTATCTAATTATTTGATCATCAAATGTGCAGGAGCATAAAATAGAAAATGGATTTGAAAAATTAAGAATTAGAGAACTTCAAAGAGAGACACTGACGTAGAGACACGATTACTCAAAGTGTCTTATAAATTGGAATAAATTGGAAAAACTTGAAGATGTAGATGTAGAGTCAATAACATAGAGATAGAACAAGTATAGAATATTGAACATAAAAACATGGAGATTAAGATCCCAAATTGCAGTAACGAAAAGTCGGAGGCCAGGATGAACAAAGCGCCAATCATGGAAATGGTCACATGTATGGATGTTAAATATAAATAAATAGAGACAGAATTAAAGATGGTTAGAAATAATAATAAGTAGTTTATTTTAGCAAAATTTTTCTTAAAATTTTAAAGAAAAATAGAGCCGAATACACAGTGCAAGAACCGCGCAGACGTAGAGACAAATATGAATAGACAGAGAATAATGTAAGTGGCTATAGCAAAGATACAAAATAAATAATGTAAAGATTAAAAGTCAGAAAATGAATCCATAGATGATATAAATTTATAGGTATTAATGTTTATCAAATTTTGCAATGCAGGAAAACGGTCGAGATATAGAGAGTAGGAAAAACACACGTAGAGATATAAAAATCCAGAGGCATTGAAACTAAGCCAAATGGAAAAATACAGAAAATATATAATTAGAGAATAAAAGATGTGGACCCAAAAACAAAGATGAATAAACGTAAACTCCGTAATATAAAAGATCTAGCTATAAAGACAGATACAATGGAAGAAAAGCATTGTTAGAGTAGCGGAAATAGAATAAGGAAAAAAAATGCAGAGGCAGAGATTTAGAGACAGAGACGTAAATATAATACATGAAAAAGACGTGGACGCGTAATGACATGAAAATTTTATATATTCTGTAAGTGAAAAAGATGGAGACAAAAGTATCTTTGACTTACGACTCCGTTGACGGACAACAACTGATCTCCACGCTTGAGACCCCCGTGCCTATCAGCCACGCCACCTGGAATGATGCGCGATATGTAGATGGGCGAGTTTTGCTCGCGACCGCCCATCACGTTAAAACCTAAACCTTCCTCGGTTTTTGGCAGTTCGACGACTCTTGGATGGGCGTGACCTTCGCTGGCTGCGAATGCGGCCACTGTCGCCTTAGCCGTTGCCGAGGCTCGTACATCTTGGGAGCCCTAAAATGTGGGTTCATCATGTTACTGATTCATTTTTTTTATTTTACGTTTAATCGCGTACGTCATTAATTTTCGTTGAAGCTCGTGTGTCTAGTTTCAAAGAAAAACTATGTTAAAAAGACACTTCGGAATAGCGCAAGCGTTGGGTTTAAAAATAGAAGCTATTTTTATGTACCTCATTACACACTATTTTAATGAATAACACGTGTACTTTTTATAACTTCAATATTAGATTAACAAAACTGTAAACAATTTTTAGTTCATAATAATTAATATAAATAGTTGATCACCTGTACATCTACAGTGTCATAGATGTGTTCATAAACTTCGCGAATGGCATGTAAAAAATCGCTTTGCAAAACTTTTTGTAAGGCTGCCAATTTAGTAGCTGGAATTTCACCACCTGTGAAGATTAAAACATTAAATAAAAAGTAAGTTAAAGATTTCATTTGATTACGGTTCTACAATTACCTACTTTTTTGTATTTTTTCCAGTAATTCTATGGATCTCTTTATATCTGGAAAAAACTTTTTCTTCATCAATACTTCACGGTAAATTTTATAATTATCATAGTTGTAAGCCAAACTACCTTCATCAAGAGTAAGACCACCGTCGACAGCAGCCATGCCGACTTGATATTGAATTCCACGGACTAAATACTTTTCTATAAAGATTTTTTGAACAATTAGTAAGTAATTATTAAAATAACTTCCATCTTACTTTTATTTTTTATCAAAGAAACGTTTCAATTACATGAAATGGATAATTGATTGAACAGCGTAATTATTCTACTTTATATCGCTTTTAGATATATATAGTTTAACATTATACATCACATTTCTGAAACTTCGTTCCCATTCTTATATGAACAGAAAATTTCTCATCAGCTTAGGTGCATCATGATTATGGTTTAAGAGGTATTCTATTGATATACAAAGGTTATTTCATAAGTAACGTAGTTCGTTACTTCAGCCTTGAAAAGTACAAACATGATTACGATAATCAAGAAACCGATAAGTGCAATGCTGAGAAATTAATTTCTAGACTTAAAGTAGACCTAAATATTTTTCTCTGACAATAAAAAAATAGGCACGTTTATGTATACATGCAGGGCTGTAGTTACTAAAAAAAATGACAGCTCTATTAACACTTCAAATACATCATCACTATCATCACATGCAGAGATGATACTAGATAAATTCTAACTTTTGCATCACGAGGAAAAATCAAAATCCAACACTCACTATGACGTATGCTTGTAAACACAAACCTAACATCAAATCTCACGTGAATTCTATATTTAAAAGCGAATTGTGAATATAAATACCCAAACATGTAGCAAACACTTCAGATCTTAACACTTACATCTGACAACCCTTTCAATGCCTTGAGATCAAAAGTTTTGCGGTGACAACAACACCACCACTAACATCTTTATGGTCGTAATTATCAGCTGCAGAAAAGATTCTGAATTACAAGGGGGAAAAAGCAGTGTTGGCTTACTGTCGTGCACTCACTAGGGGAACGTCGATGCATTTGCGTGCGGGAGGTGGTTCGGACTTCGACCCTTCGGAATTGGCTTACGAGGTCAGCTCTTCTGTTCACTGGTAACTTACCCTCTGCTGATGAACTATCAACTGAAGGGTGTATGTTATTCGTTTAGGGGGAGGATACCGTTCGAAGGGATGGCTGAAAGTGGATAAAAGAGTTCGATTTGGGTTCGAAAATAAAAAAATGTTCGATATATTTCATTGGTAATTATTTTGGAAAAGTAGATAAAGTTCCAATCCATATTATATAGATACTACATTTGAAACTTATTTTTGTTTTCAATAAGTGTCAATTTATAAAATTGTTATGTTGGAGCAGGGATTTTTGCTAAGAGCAAATCATAATTTATTCTAACAAACGGTTCATGTATTCAATTGTACTCTAAAAATATGTAAAAAAATTTCTGACTCACTTTTTTAATATAAGTTAACACATAAATTTTATAGATAATAAAATATACAGCTGAAAAAGATAATTTTTATTTTAAAAAGTTTTCACTTCCAAACAAAGTTTTAGTCTAGTTTTTTTCGATGTATTCGTAAATTTTTACCATTCCCTTGTTTCTGTTAATCCTTAAAAAGTTAAGATTGGTTTGGCTATAACTTTAGCATCAAAATAAATTTTTTTTTTATTGATATCCTTACACCTCAATATTTACGGCATAAAACTATTTACAATTTAATTTCGAAGTAAATTTGTTGCACAATATTTATATTATTGTAAGGTCATAAATTTTGCTGTAAATTTTTACAGAA
>NW_019379459.1:326552-348526 GCF_000648655.2 Copidosoma floridanum | reverse complement strand
TATATATTTATATATTTAAGTATTGTTTTGTTATTTTTTATTTTCTTCTTTATATTCTTAATATTAAGGAAGTTTTGATTATGCCTTTTTGAAATTTAAGGTATGTTAATTATATTATTCAATCGATTAGTAACGTGTTTTTTGTTACTTTACAACAAAACATCTCGCCCGAAACAAAATCTAGACCGGTAATATCAATAACAGCTTGTATTTTACAGCGTTCAACACTAGGTACTTTTCGTAATCTAACATACTAAATAACTTTTTTCTTATTTCTTAGAATTAAAATATTTTTCTCATCAAGAGATGGTAGTTCAACTAAAACAAAGTGCTTTAACAATTACAATAATAAGGCGTGGTATGTATGAAGCACCAAATTTATCGAGAAAATAATTTATGATATACAAGAACAAAATAATATCCACTATTGTCGAAAGTAAAATTGGCAACGATTAACTTTAACACACATATATATTTTTTTATGTACATACATAATTTTTTGTGCCCTTTCTTTGCAGTTCATCCATTTTTTAACTACATGATGAATTTATTTTACACACGCTTCTGAAAGAAAAATGAGCAAAAAAGCGTTTCTTACAGATTTTTTACAGCAAAAATGTCGCATAAAAGCCGTATACACAAGTGCCCTTCTAGAATAAAATTAGCGAGTGAATGAAATCGTCGCACGTACAAAGATGTCACTTTGAAAAAACGTACCTAGGAACTTTTCAGGACAGCTCGAACACGACCAGTTACTCAGTGAGTTTTTCGAAATTCCTGTACTTGGTACTTTTTCAGTGCTACCATATCGTCTGTTATTTTTTTGTTTATTCATCAAGTACGCTCAAGGGATGATCCTACGATTTTTTGTAATTTCACTTTTTTGGTGTTATTGTTGGTTGTAAGTCAATTACCGAGTATCACAACGTACAAGGTTATTTATTAAAATTACGAATACGTGACACGAAATCGAATAATTTCGAGCGTATACGAGACACATATTAACTGGAGGACGTATCTTCGTCATTAAAATGAACAAAAAAAAAAAAAAAAAAGGATGAAAGATTGTACCACTTATTTATCATTATTTTTAATTATTATTAACACGATTCGTCTCACATTCTTTTGCAACAATGATGGTTAACAAAAATTTACACGCGATTTATCCTCTAAAAGCGTCTAATCATCGCGAATCTCGAACTTTGGGTTATATCTCTCATACATCGTGCCTCAAGCCTTGCGCACCGTCACATTTACATCATCACTCGTTAAAAATTAATCAGTTCCGTATTTCTTTATTCTCGCATCTTTAATGCATATACTGTACACAAAGTATTCACAATTCTCATCTTTCAGGCGTTGCAATCCCCATATCGGCTCTTTTAATGTGCACACATACACTTACCTATATTTAGTATCAGGAAAACATCCCCATCGACGCCTATCTAATATACTTATATACTTTATCGCATAAGAAAAGCTCGATCTTTTTTTTTCAATTTTTTTGCTGACGATCGTCTTCTTCATATTCCGTAGGCCGAAAGGAGCTTCGTTAACATGTATAGTTTCATACAATTTTCAGTAGTTGAAACTTATGTTGGCCAGTTGGAAATCCAACTTGAATTCGGCGTACTGTCAGCCTCAGATCGCGCGACAAACCTCGACTGAAGTCCCCTGATCGTCAGCAAATACGCCGTCGCAAATCGTAGTTAAGTACGTGTATTATTTACAAAAATACGTGACACTACTATTTACAAAATTCAGGGAGCTCACGGTCGCCCTTGTCGTCAAGCCTATAGAGTCTTCGATGTGGCCAAGACCGTCGACTTTACGCAGCGGAGGGGGGTACAATATCTCGTCGGACTAGTCGGGGGCCAGATACTGCGCGCCATCCCGAGACGCTTCGCCTTTGCCACAAAGTACGTCCCTGACCGCCCGGCTGCCGCACCCAGGTTTCCGTGTAAGGCTATCCCTGAGTCATCGTCTCGTGCCCCGCCTGTCGTCGGCGACCGATCGACCCTCGATACGCGACGAGGAGGAGTAGTGGCGACAGGACGCTGTCCTCGAGGCGGGCGGAGCAGGAAAAACGGCGCGACGGGGAGCCTAGAAAAGCAAAAAGGAAACCCGCGTGCGGCGAGCGTCCCCCTTGGCCCGTCGGGCCATCCCAAACTGTCAGACGGACGGGTCGCTGCCTGGGGCGGAGCCCACCTTGCTGCCGTCGCCGCCTGCCCCGCTTCCGTCGCCGTCGGCACCCGCGCCGTCTCCGCCCCGGTACGGCGAGCCGCCGGCCCCGCGCACCGACAGACCTCGGAAATCCAGGTTGTACTGCAAACAAAATACGGCACCGTGAGTGCCGGTGTTATTTCAGGTACATTACTCCCGTGGGGAATTGCTCGGTTGTACGTAGTTTTTTTTTTTATTTCAAGTGCGGTTGATTTTTAGCACTGATACTGAAGTGGTTTGGTAGTACTCGCTTGTAATCGACCCTAAATGGCAAATGATACAAATTTCAACTTTTAATACTTTAATTTGTCCAACACGTAACTCCCATGTTGAAAGTAGTTGTTTCGTGTACGTTGTGCGTGAAATGAGCATTTTACGCACTGTCATCTAATCAGAGGCCATTTAGGGTCGAGCGGAGAGTTTTTAATTATTGAATTGTGTATACAAAGGAGACCAATTGATACAGGTGCTACTTTTTAGCTGTGTTTTTTACTGCTTACGTTTACTCACACTTTACGTATATTACATTGTATAATGTCCAATATTGAGTACAAAAAATCTTTCTAAAAAAAACTTTGATTTACGAAATTTTACGATTTTTGTTATCACGGTAGGTAGTATAGAAATTGTAATACGGAGTTTTTTATCTACAAAGATGATACAAAAGAGTCAGAGTTTCATGCTAAAACAAATTTGAAGTCTGATATGGGTTTGTTTTCAATTACGGTTAACAAAAGAGTTGTCAATCAAGAAAACAAAAATCACCGTTTGCTTTCTATTAATTATTATACACTACCTGACCATAAAATTTTATCCAATTTTCTCGACAATATCAATACATACGTATACGACAACATACACATACTTGATACTGTCGAGACAAACCTTTACGATAGTAACGTTGATTGTGGTTGCTGAAATGTTAATTGATAAATGTTATGGAAAAAAAAAAAAAAAAAAACTAGTATTATACATCGCCAATACACACTATATTCTTATTAGTCAAAGCCAACAAACATGTACTAGCCACAATACACGCACACATGTCAACACATGAAAATATGTGCGAAAAAATCGAGCCACAACATCTAAGATTATCGAAAACAGTATTCGCTATTCCAAAAAAGAAGCTGCAGGAGAAACATTTAAAAAAAGTTCTTGTTCCACCTGTTTCAAAAATTGCGGTTCACAAAAAGGATTGCCATTAGTGGTTTTAGAAGCCAAGAGTCAACAGTGACGGGTTAAACTAAACAAAAAAATCTGATTAGGAGAAAAGCGAAACAATGTACAGGAGGAGAGTCGAACCTGTGGAAAACAACGAATAGTAGTAGAAGAAGAAGTGACAGAAGAGATACAAGTGCGTGCAGTGATTGTAATAGAGGAGAAGACGAAGTAGTTGCAGCATATGTTGATCATCCAATTTTCGACCGGCACAGCTCAGGACCAATTGTCATCTCGGTAAGCTCGACTGCCGTAGCCGGTATGAGCTCCGTCGTATCTGAGACTGGTCTTGTGCACGTAGGCTGGCATACTCGGGTGGCGCGGATGCTGCGATTGCTGTTGCCATGTTTGAGTCTGCCATATTCCTGGTCGTGGTTGTGGCTGGAAATAGTAGCTGGGAGGATTCGCGAGCTGATGGCGGTAAATGATCAAAGTAGTAGTGCTGGATAATGGGTGTCTTTGTCTGATCACGGCTCAGGTTGTCCAGATAATCGTGGAGCATCGACGGACTTGGTGGTTGTGGTGGTGGTGATGGTGATGGCGCGGCCGGTTGTTTCACGATTGTGTACAATTGTGCCAGTGTAAGAGGATGCGGCTGCACGTAGGGTTTTGCATTGGGCAACATTTGGGGACTAATCGGGTACAGGCAATCCTCTTCCCCCAGACCGGGCACCGAAGCAGGATTCACATCCACGAATTGCGGCATGCTCAAGTTGTGCTGATAGATTTATGGTGTTGTTGTTGGTTGTGGTGGTGATGGTTGTGCATGGGATACAGTGGAAACCATAAAAATAAAGAACGATAGTATACCACGTGTGTGCAGATATTGTGCTGTATAGAATATACACGGTCTATGCAATATAAGAATAAGACACATCAGCATAATATTATGTATAAAATTAGCATTATCATTATGACATTTAACAAAGATAATTCTTATTTTTATAACACTTGTTGTACAATACCCATAACTATTCATGTCACGTATAGTACGTACGATATTTTATGTCAAGTATCAAGTAATACACATGGTTTATGAACTCCCTTTAGTTTTGAGTCAATTAAAGTCAAGATTTGTCTTATCTACCCTCATAAAATAATGTCAAATGTCTAAACGTCTCAATCAGTTATCGAATTCAACTTTTAACATCGATAATTTTTGATTAATCAATGTCCGTTCACATACACATACATGTTTCTTAGTCCACGTCATTGTCATTAAGGTCGTACCATTACTGAAAAAACAGACACATACTACACAAGTATACAACATCGAATAAACGTCCACCATGAATATTTCTACTTCTACAACCATTGACATTAGCACCCTGTTTGCATTAACAAGCGCTGCAGCTAATTTGCACATAAAACTCACCTTTGTGGCGCAGACGAAGCACGTCGTGACTACCTTCGATATGACGTTCATGAGGTTTTTCGTTTCTTGTATGACATTGTCGACCTTAACGAAAGTCGCAGCTTTACCGACCGTCGGGTTCTTAACTGTGAACTGCAGCTGCTGGACGTAGGTTGGCACGCGGTCGAGATTCTCCAGAAGTTCTTTCTTGTGAGGCCCACCCGGTACCTGTGACCCACATGAATACACGTGGTAATTGGGTTATGGGGTTGGCTTGCACGTCAAACAAGTGCATCGTACCCCAGGTTTGAATATTTGACATTATTTTCGAATAGTTAATAGTAATATTGAAATAGATAAGTAATTTTCAACTTTGCACTGTCTTGTTAATCACAGGATTGGGGTAAATGCGTTTATTTAACGATCTCTTGAAATATATTTTAATTGTACTTTAAGTTTTATAATAAACGCTACGGTAATCTAATTAACTGTGTAGTAAACTAAATGTGTGTACGCAAGCGCCTTTGTAATACCAGTAATAAATTAATTTCAATAATTTTCAACCTGATATCAAAATCACAATATCTGGTGAGTAGTCGTTTGCACACACACGAGTTGAATATTTAAGTATGTATCTGATCTAAATGTCCTTACTCAATCACAATGCAGAATAAAAGTTAAATTAAACAGAAGTAATTAATTAAGATAGATAAAAGTTAGTTAAAAGAGTGATCATGTGAGTGAAAAGTGATTTTAGTACAGACCTTATTGCTTTTGCCAGCTTCGTGAAACATAACGTGAAATACATGATAGACATTCAGTAACCTCAAGGTTTGGGTGTGCTTTATTTACGCAGACGTGCAGAAACATATTTTTCATTTCGAAGAAATATTACAAATATGTACACATAAATCAGCAATAATGCATTGTTTTTAAATGTGAGGCTCGTAAAGAAAGCAGCAAGGCAATTGGTGTATTTTGCTTTTTTTTCAGAAGCTAGCAAAAACTTGGGGACATATCATAGTCATGCCCCATAGAGTGGAAAGAGGGGAACCACAATGCACATAGACGTCGTCCACAGACGGAAGCATTCCCGTAGCATCTAAAACACACCTTACTATCGAACACAGAAAAAAATATGTGTATATTTATGAAAAAAAAATCGTACGTTAATATATTAAATAGCATTAACATAAACTATTTTGGAAAATAATAAAAATCCTCGAAAATTAAGATCACGAATTCGTTTTCGAGATTGCGCCCTTTTGGTTACTCAGATTAATAGAATTGTTTTCTTCAGTATCAACATTTAATTTTTACTTTAAATTTTGATAAAATTTTACCGTATAATTTATTCGTAAAATTAAAACATTGAAATAAAAACATATCATTAAGAATAACAGATGTTTCGTATGTATTAGTTATTGGCTGAATGATGACGATGATAATAAACGAAAGAGTAATGAGAATATTCGTACAGGCGTAAATGACACTAAAAAAAATAAAATTAAAGTAGATAAACAACCAACGGGTCTAAAGTAAAGACAGATAAAGTTACCTGGATGGAGGCATTCAAGAGCGAGGGTCAATCGAAAAGGCGTTATAATACAGAATTTACAGGTTAGCATTTATGTCTTACAAGAAGATACAGTTATTACATGAAAGATATAGATGTAGTGTTGTTATTAATTATTCTTTTTTAATCCAACAATTTTGATAGTATATCTATTTGTGTACGTAGATAAATGTCAACAGCCTAACTATGATGGTTTACGTAAGGACCAACAAACGTGTGTTAATACAATAACCAACGTGTCTAATGGTCTAAGTCCACTGCGCATGAGCTTCATCCAAAAATATTCGATGTATGCATGTTGGCAGTTTGTGTGTTATTTATACATATGTTTGATTAATTACCAAGTGCTTTATACAGAAGCTATTATGTAACCACGTGCTATTACAAGTGTTCTATCTTACGAGATGTAAATTTATATCTTAAAGCAAATCTAAGAGAAAAATAAAGAGACAGAAGGAAGATAGATGAAACAAGTTGAAAAAAAAGAGTTGGATGTAGCTTGTGCGCAAGTAAATTACAAAAAAAAATGTTATAGTAAAGGAAAACTTAAATAAAAACTAAAAGTAGTGTATTCCAACAAGTGTCAACTCAAGAGTAAGGTACTTTGGTAGCACGAGTATACTTGGAGTCAAGAGTCCAATAATTATAGATGTTTGTATAAAAATTCTTTAACAATGGAAAAGGTAAATAGAAAAAGATAGACAGGAGATAGATAACAATTTTAAGATGATTCAGAACAATTCCAGTTAGAGTTAGACGAGCAAATTGGTGATGAAGTTGGCTTACCTGGTAACTGAATTGTCTAACAACTTTGTACAATCTGTTGGCCTCCTCGGCGAAATACTCAGCTTGGGTAAACAGGTCCTGAGTGGTTTTGAGAGCGCCCTCGCCCCTCGTGAACTGGTACATGGAGAACGCCATGGAGGACATGTTTTTCGCTCGTTTCACGATATCGTTATTCTCCTCCATGGTACTGCCGTTCTCCTGCCACTTTTCCGTCTCCGCGTCCATTTCCGATGTTATGCGTTTCATCTCGAGGCCGGCTTTCGCGATTTTAGCCTGCTCCTCGCTGTCCAGTCTTACGGGTTTTAGGGGTTTGCTTGTCGTGCCATGTTTCTGTAATTGGATTACCAAGGCTTTAGCTTTATTACTTTTTTGGGTGGTTGTTAATTTGTTTCATTATCAACGTACTCCTGGTCGTGGAAGGGACATGTAAACTTGCTTCTCTGGTCGGCTTTGGCTCAACTCAAGAACGTCTTTTGCTACAGTCGTCACGTCTGACATTAACCATTGCCACATGTCTGCGAACACTGCAAACCAAAACATTCCATCAAATGGTTATCGTACTGATTTGAAACAGTAGACAATTCTTGCAGAAACGAGGTCAAGCTAAAAAGTTCTCAGCCTAGTAGTTGACCCTTTAGTCTTAAGATCAAAATGGCTGTTTTATTTCATAGATGTATAGTACACATATTGCAAAAGTACCGAGTATCCAGTTTGGAGCTAAACAACTTTGAACAAGTATGTCTAAATGTTGGATGACTCATGATTTGGAGCTTGATCTCTGTAGCATATTTTTCGTAGAAAATCTGAGTGGTATTTAAGCAAAAACCATTCATAAAATTTATTACCCTTATGTTTGTTGGTTTAGTCAAGTAGAAAGGTCCGTTTAACTCTACATGTAGATATTAGCACTATTCAAGCTGACAAAAAATCAATATTGATTTTTATGCAGTAGTCAGTCGTTTATCATAAGGAACATTCAATTAACAATAAACTGCTGATTATCTAATACTTGTATGATTATCAACAATATTTCATCGAGATATTTATTGTTTTTCATTATTAAATTTTTTATTTAATAATAGTACGCACGGTACGGTAAAAATTGAATATGCAATTAGCAGAGATCATCATATACTCGTTGCTTAATATGGAAAGTCAAAACGACGAGACAAATACTTTGGTTCATAAAAATCTGTCAACTAAGTGATAGATTGTACAGTATGTTGTTGACAAACTGAATGAATTTAAATACCTAGCTAACACAAGGCTAAAGATATTCTAGAAGGAAGGGTGTAAGAAAATTGTTTGCCACCAAGACAATGCATCTACGCACGTTGACAATCAAATAATTGGGGGATTTTAAATTGTTGAAACTTCGTTGCTATTTACCAGATTTAGTTCACTCTGACTTTTAACTATTTTTAATTTCCAGAAATTCACGGATGGAAAATGTTTAGGGTTCAATAAACATGTGATAGCAGCGAGAAATGAATATTTTGAGAACTTTTTAGAATTATACTTCTGAATCAGTATCTAATTGTCAAAGAAAAAAAAAAGCTTGTTTCTTAATAACTGAGCCAAGAACTATTTATTTTTACTTTATAGTTGACAGTGTAGTGAAAATCATTGCTGTAAAGGTACTACCTTCGAGATTTTCCTTGGCGATTTTACTAGTTGGATGCCTCGCTAACGTGTGGGCAGCTGTAACTACTTGAGGCCCGTAAATTCGTAAGTTGATTTCCGTGAACTTTGCTGAAACTTGCAGGGATTCCGATAGTGCCACGTGTCTCAGAAGCTTACAAACCTGTAGGTATTAAGGATGTTGAGTATTTTGATGCTCCAAAAACATAGCTCACCAGTAAGTAGATTAATTAATTGGAATCAAAAAAATTTTCCAGAGTAGTACTAGCTTATTTAATTTATAATTAGTTATTATTCATTAAACTTTTGTTAGAATGTGATAAATTTTTTAATAGTTATTGCAAAGAGTATCGTTGAAAAATCAATGTAAAACTTATTTATTTATCAATGTATAATCTTTTATTTGGTATAGGGAGTTACATGATATATTTCAAGACTAAAAAAAGACTTCGTTCCACTGTATTTCAAAGATTTCCACAAGTTAAACTTAAAAATTCAGGTTTTAATAATAACTGCATCAGTAAAAAGCAGAAAACTCTCCTGATGAAACCTCCACGTGAATCATAAGGAAGTAATAACAAAGGACAATAAAAATTAAACAGTAAAATGCTGGAAAGTAAGCATAGCTTGTAGTAGTTTAATTTTCGCGATTATAACGTTTTTTCTTTGTTCTACCGCAAATTTCACTGACTTACTAATTAAACCACCCTGGCTTGCAATTATGCTGTTGATTTTAGTCGATTGCTTTAAAAGCACTTGCTGATTATATTAATCAATCTTATTCTTTTGAAATTAAAAAAAAAAAGATAATAATAATAATACATTATGCCAAGTGCCTTACCTCAAGTATGTGGTCAATGTACTCGTGAAACCGGTCGCTGCTCTCCTGCAACCGATCAATGTCGCTGGCCAGTGATAAATTCCTGATTGTCGAGACGAGCTCCTGGCCAGCCTTTGTCACCTGCCCAAGATCTCCCGCCTGCTCCATGGTCGTCTGGCACAACTGCTGGCGCAAATCGCGCGTCGCTTGCAGCACCGCGAGTATAGCCTGGTCGAGCTCCGAGCTCGGTGAGCCCGACACTGAACTCACCTCGAAGTTCTGTCCATAATTCAGATACTGTGGTTTTTGCGATTTTTTTTCGTTTTTTGTTTTTTGTTGCGTGCAGGTTTTGATGGCGAGGTTGGTTACAGGTTACAGCATGCAGTGGGTCATTCCGGGTTTTGAAAAAGATAGATATTGTTTATTAATCAAATATTAGGTCTGTGGTGAAAATAGATTGGGATCGAAAGGCTGCACACTTTGAATTCTTAACGAGACTCTTGACGTCTATTCCAAGTTTTCATAGTTTGTGAAAAATTATAAAAGAACTTGAAAGACTTTGGAAGACTTAAAAGTCTTAAAAATATCAAGATAAGTATGAAGCCTTTAAACATTTTGAATGTCCTCATATGACTGGGCATTCGCTAGATAACGATTTCAAGTCTTCGTGTGATTTTAAATCAATTTTCATTGCATTCGAAAATTTTTCAAGTCTTTTAAAGACTATAAAAAGTTATTGAAAGTCATGAACATTTCTAGAAGTATTTCAGCAAATTTTTTATTACTTTCAAAGTCTTTTCCAAGAGGTTCGTAAGTCCTTTCGTCACAATGTACGACTGCGAATGACTTTGAAAGACTTTAAAAATACTGTTTCATTGGCTTGCAATGAAAGTGACAATCAATTGGCCACTATTATTTATGCAGTAAATTCGCTGAACGAGTTGTATATTTCATTCACTAAATTAAATAAAGGTGTAACACTACTTTTTAAAAAAAAGAATCACAGTACTGAAATACCTCCACTGTCAAGAGTTTCTCTCAAAAAAACACTTAAAGCTGTAGTACAACAAAAAGTAAAATTGACGCCGGAAAAAAAAAAAGAAAGAAAAAAATTTTTAAGCAGCAATCGATTTTAAAATAGAAACACCCTGGATAAAAGTTTTTTGCCTCCGTGCCGTTGGAGTCGGAACTTATCTCTTACCAGCCTCGCGGAGAAGAAAACTCCTTCAGCCCGAAGTCAAAAGCAAAAAAAAAAAAAGCATCGAAAGAGACTTAAAAACCCCCATGCCCATAAGCCATTTTTTTTTTAACTGTCTACTTTCCAAGAGCATGCATGTCTAAGCAAACAGAAAAAATAAGTCCCCTCACCATACTGTTGCCAACGCGCAGCAGCGTATTGAGCTCGAGCTTGGCGCGGTCGCAGAGCAGCAGTATGTTCTCCCGGTGCTCGTGGCTCGTGTAGGCGCTGTCGGTGAAGTCCTGGGTGCGCTCGACCACGACGTCCAGCGCCGCGGTGAGCGTCTCGCGGCAGCCCGCGCTCAGCAGAGTCAGCCGCGTCGACTCGACCAGCCGCTCGAACTGCTTCAACGCGGCGAACACTGTGCTGCTGTCCCAGTCCTCCTGCTGTGGACTCTGGGTCGGAGGTGTGGGACAAACATATGTTAAATCGCTGGTAAACTCGAGATTGGGGTGGCGGTGGCTTGATTGCGTGGGGGATTACTTTGTGTTTTGTTTCGGGGGGATGGGGAACGAATGGGCATGGTTGGTTTGCGGCTTTGTGAGAATCGTCCTCTTTGTTTGTTTGGACTTTGGACTGTGTGACGAAGAAGAGATACTTTTTTGGGTTTTTCAAGTGAATCGCTGACAAGAGAAGTATCGCTGGTATCTCATACTAATTTGCAGATGATTAGTTGGGTAAGAAATTTAAATTATTTTTTTCATGTCAAAATAAAAATATCCTTCCTTATTTTACGGGGAAAGAGAAATCGACTGTGTGATAAATTATGGGTTGACGAGTGAAGTTTTTCCGTGTGGAAAGCAAGTCATAACTCGAAAACGCAATCATAACTTCTTTCGATAATTTTTAATGTAACGAGTATGAATTAGTGAATTGAAAAGATTCCAAGAACAGCGACGAATTGTAAAGGAAACAATATTGAACTAAAGGGAATTGATGCTCGAACTCGTTTTTTCTCTCTTTTAGCGTTGACAACGTTTCGACAGCACATTCACAGTCCTTTTCAAGTCAAAGGTAAAAAAATATTATAAAATACAAGCAAGAAAATATGTAATTTGTATTTACAATTTTTGACTATGCTCAGTGATGATATTTTTTCACCTTTGACTTGAAAAGGACTGTCAATGTGCACTTGAAATATTGTCAATACTTAAGGAAAATATATGAATTAGTTTCTATTTTATTCGCAAGTGGGAAGCAACTTACTGGTTTAACAACTTATGCTAGACAATTTAATCAATCATTGTTTAATACTATTTTATTTTTGCAGTCACTTTACACTACAAGTTTTTTCAAGCAACTGATTAGAGTAGAATACTATCGTAGAAAACAACTGATTGAAAAATGTAGAAACACGCTCAGTTCTCAAAAAATAAGAACTGACCGTTTATTTGTAAGCCAAGTGCGTAACACAACCTTTTTTCGGCAACATGTAAACGTTGTACGTTCAACACTTATGCAAAATACGTTTAATTTCTTTAACGCAGTCCCATAAGCCTTTTCTGCACGAATCGCACTGAAATAGGGTGGGGGAACAATTTTTGACGTAATCCGCAGCTTTTTTCTGCAGGCGTGTGATTGGGGCTTTAATACTTGAAATGGTATCAAAATACGGTAACTCTCAAAAAAAGTGCTTGGTTATCAGATAGTATAAAGTTATGCTCCAGCAGCTCTAAAAACCCCCGAGACGGAGGACTCGGAGACAAACGCATCGTAGTGGACCTTAGAGGGTGACCAGGTTCGATGGGCAGCGAATTTGGTATCCCAAGTAAACAATAGCAATGAATAATGTCGCCCCCAGTGCAGGGTGGCAATGACGGAGCAACTCACTTGCGAATTCGCGTAGGTTGACTCGCTGCAGTCGAGCACCCCGTCCTTGACGACGTAATGGATGAGATCCATCGCCCGCCTCATTTGGCAGAACACAGTATCTCGGTTCTCCTTGGCCGAGGGACACTCGGGATGCCTCAGACAGGCCTTGCTCGACGTAAGCAGCATCATCGTGCTGCGCTCGAGCACTTGACGAGCCGCCGCCATTTGGGCTCTTCTCCTCTCGTCTTTCAGGTCATTCTGTGCGGAAAATTGGGGTAGCTCATTGTCATTTTTTTCTTCTTTTTCTTTATTTTTTTTTACTTAAATAGGGAAATGGATTTTTTCCGCACTCGGGTGGTTTTGGGAGGCTGGTACTTCCTCGGGCGAAAAAGCAGTTTTCCAGAACTCGTTCGAAAAGTCTCCTTTACGAACCTCGTTACGACCCTCGCCTTCGGCTCGGGCCGCAAACCTCTCGGTTCGCAAACAAAGACTTTTCAATCTCGTAGGAAAACTACTATTTTTATGGGTGGACTGTCGATTGGTTAAAAAATTTAATTATTTCACATGTTTCATTTGAAATCAATTCGATGAAACAACATTTACATCCGTATCAAGTTTATTGATAATTACACAAATTATGTTATTATATTTTAACGGATGTTTTAACAAATTATGTTACACGAAAATGCTTTTTTACGTGTTTGTAAGGCACAAGCAGTAAAATAAAAAAAAAATTTGCTGTAATGAAGCTTACGACAAATAATCCCATTTCCTGTTACTAAAAAAAGCAATTACAGATTTTTATGCAGTCTTATCAGTGTTGCAAGTGGACTCTTGGGAGTAAAAAAAAAAGTCATGAGAGCTGTACTAAAGACTATCAGAAACTGATTACATCTTTTTTTTTTTTTTTTTTTTTGATCCAATAACTTTTAATTACGAAAATTGACGTACCTAGTAATATAGATAAGTGTACGGAAGGATCAATTGAGCAAAGAGAGAAAAAATCTTTTAACTATGGAAAATTTGGTTAATTGGAATAGTTAAAACTTTTAGTGGTTCAGAGGTACGTGATATTAATAAGCATTGATTGATTCTGATCACGATTTCGTATAATTAATACAATTTCAATACATAAAAATCTAAGTTTCAGTGACTATTTGAATACTTCAAGAGCCCATAACTATACATGTATTTCTTGTATAGAAAAAAAAAAAAAAATCTAAATTTTTCGGCTGAAAAGCTATTTTATCAACTTATTTTGATTTACATCTACAGATACATATTATTATAGATAAACTCGATAAACTTATTCAATTCCTTTTTAATCCTCGTCAAAAATGTGATCCTTTACCAAGATTTAGGTCAAAGTTTCAGCGTAAAAGGCGACGAGGTTAACGATTGGATTATCAGGAGGCCTTGACTACTTTCGAAAAACTGATTATATTGAAATGTATATATGTATGTATACTGCATGAAAAAAAGATGAATTGATATTTCATATTTAATGAAAAGTATCATGAAAATTGAGGCGCTATTTGTCAATGTCACTGTAAGTGTATTTTGACACGATAGTAAAAGTATTTTAGAACATTGACACCACTTCACAAAAACGAATTAATCATTCAAAGCCTGGCACTCTCCCTCGTCCGTCGTTACCTTACTACCAATTTAAATAAAAGCCCAAATAAACTATTGGTCCTTTTTTCCCTCAAAATACATAAAAAAAGTTAACACCATCCACCCTTACCTGTCGATCGCCCGTCATGTGCGCTAGCTCGACCATCTCAGCGCCAAACTGACTGAAGGCCTTCACAAACTCGGTAAAGTTGGACACGCTTTCAAGCCGGCCGAGGCTGCGCGCCACCTTGTCCTTAGCCATGAGTAACTGTTTGACGACTGTGATATCTGCTAGGAGGAGGACGCGCGTCACTGCGCCCAGTAGGCACTTGGCTGCTCGTACAACTGCCTCGCGGTCCGTCAGATTTTCCTCGATCGCGCACTCGCAGAGCTTTTCGATGGCCGATCCTGCAAGACATGATTATTACTATTTTTTCACTTTTTTCGTCAAGTCTAGAACTTAAGGCTATTGTCATTATTTATCGGTGGAATGAGGCTTTTAAGGGACGCTTGTCAGTGAATGTCTGACCATATGTTGATTGTACTACTTCAATATCGAGAAACGTATCTCAGTGTTATTACAAAAAGTATACCAGATCACCTTATTTTTCACTCGATTATGTGTATTTAAAAGAACATTACACTTGATAATTCATGTAGAAAAAATAAAACGTTTTAAATTTCACGTACTTGTGCATATTGCGTCCCCACACTTTAATAAATATTTCATTTGTGCACCTAAGATTCGAGTAAATTTCGATGCTTCAGTTTTTCATAAATAATTTTAAGGAGGTTCGGTAGTGATAATTTTTTATGATGAAAATTTTTGAAATTTTGATATGTCATTTTGGATAATAGTATCAAATTACAGCTAAATTTTTGAAGGGTTTAACCACACCGTTTTCAAGATATATTGACCTGAAAAAACAATATTTTAACATGTAGGCTTATGGAGAAATCACTTAAATTTCACATAAAAAAAAAACGGCTAAATGAACTTGCTTTTTTTTTTTTTTAAATGAAAGAATATTGTCAAAATAATATTTTGTCAAAGTTTGAGAGAGCCCTACCACAAATTTCTATTAAAAAACAGCAAAATAGTGCTCGCAGCAGACGACTTGGCAACGCTGCTTTTGGAGCGCGCTTTGAAATGTAATAAATAGTAAAAACTTCTTTTGTAATTAAAAATTTAATTATAAAAAATTCAACCGAAGAAATAAGTACACTGTCATCAGTAGACGACGACAACAACAGTAGACGACGTGCCAGCAGCCAAAAAAAAATTCACAACGTTGCCAGACGCTCTCCCTCCCCTTGCCTCTCTGAGATTTCCCCCCGCTAACACTACCGAACCTCCTTAAGCATTCAACTGTGTATGTTCGTCTCTCGTGTCATTCAGTGCCAGTAGATACTCCAGCACAGAACGGTGAGTTTTTGTTTTAAGCCATTATTTAGAACTTGGATTGACTTTTGCCAATAAATAAGATGTGATAAATATTTGAAGTACGTATGCATCTACGAACAAATCTCTAACCGAACAACTTGTATCCGACCCACAGAGTTACATCTAGTCCTCGAGATCGTCCAGACACATCAGTCAGAAAAATGTCCGAAAATTCCTCTGAAGAATCCAGCAGCTATAGTGAAACTTCTCAGGAAGATGTCATCGGAGAAGACGAGCGCTCTGCAAAAAGGTCTTATTCGTGTCGAAAATGTGAAAAATTTTGTGAAACGGCATTATCTCTCAGAAAACACGAACGTATTCATAGGGATGAGTTACCTTTTCAATGCCCATTTTGTGATGAAAGATTTTATATGGGTGATGATCTGTCGATTGGTTAAAAAATTTAATTATTTCACATGTTTCATTTGAAATCAATTCGATGAAACAACATTTACATCCGTATCAAGTTTATTGATAATTACACAAATTATGTTATTATATTTTAACGGATGTTTTAACAAATTATGTTACACGAAAATGCTTTTTTACGTGTTTGTAAGGCACAAGCAGTAAAATAAAAAAAAAATTTGCTGTAATGAAGCTTACGACAAATAATCCCATTTCCTGTTACTAAAAAAAGCAATTACAGATTTTTATGCAGTCTTATCAGTGTTGCAAGTGGACTCTTGGGAGTAAAAAAAAAAGTCATGAGAGCTGTACTAAAGACTATCAGAAACTGATTACATCTTTTTTTTTTTTTTTTTTTTTTGATCCAATAACTTTTAATTACGAAAATTGACGTACCTAGTAATATAGATAAGTGTACGGAAGGATCAATTGAGCAAAGAGAGAAAAAATCTTTTAACTATGGAAAATTTGGTTAATTGGAATAGTTAAAACTTTTAGTGGTTCAGAGGTACGTGATATTAATAAGCATTGATTGATTCTGATCACGATTTCGTATAATTAATACAATTTCAATACATAAAAATCTAAGTTTCAGTGACTATTTGAATACTTCAAGAGCCCATAACTATACATGTATTTCTTGTATAGAAAAAAAAAAAAAAATCTAAATTTTTCGGCTGAAAAGCTATTTTATCAACTTATTTTGATTTACATCTACAGATACATATTATTATAGATAAACTCGATAAACTTATTCAATTCCTTTTTAATCCTCGTCAAAAATGTGATCCTTTACCAAGATTTAGGTCAAAGTTTCAGCGTAAAAGGCGACGAGGTTAACGATTGGATTATCAGGAGGCCTTGACTACTTTCGAAAAACTGATTATATTGAAATGTATATATGTATGTATACTGCATGAAAAAAAGATGAATTGATATTTCATATTTAATGAAAAGTATCATGAAAATTGAGGCGCTATTTGTCAATGTCACTGTAAGTGTATTTTGACACGATAGTAAAAGTATTTTAGAACATTGACACCACTTCACAAAAACGAATTAATCATTCAAAGCCTGGCACTCTCCCTCGTCCGTCGTTACCTTACTACCAATTTAAATAAAAGCCCAAATAAACTATTGGTCCTTTTTTCCCTCAAAATACATAAAAAAAGTTAACACCATCCACCCTTACCTGTCGATCGCCCGTCATGTGCGCTAGCTCGACCATCTCAGCGCCAAACTGACTGAAGGCCTTCACAAACTCGGTAAAGTTGGACACGCTTTCAAGCCGGCCGAGGCTGCGCGCCACCTTGTCCTTAGCCATGAGTAACTGTTTGACGACTGTGATATCTGCTAGGAGGAGGACGCGCGTCACTGCGCCCAGTAGGCACTTGGCTGCTCGTACAACTGCCTCGCGGTCCGTCAGATTTTCCTCGATCGCGCACTCGCAGAGCTTTTCGATGGCCGATCCTGCAAGACATGATTATTACTATTTTTTCACTTTTTTCGTCAAGTCTAGAACTTAAGGCTATTGTCATTATTTATCGGTGGAATGAGGCTTTTAAGGGACGCTTGTCAGTGAATGTCTGACCATATGTTGATTGTACTACTTCAATATCGAGAAACGTATCTCAGTGTTATTACAAAAAGTATACCAGATCACCTTATTTTTCACTCGATTATGTGTATTTAAAAGAACATTACACTTGATAATTCATGTAGAAAAAATAAAACGTTTTAAATTTCACGTACTTGTGCATATTGCGTCCCCACACTTTAATAAATATTTCATTTGTGCACCTAAGATTCGAGTAAATTTCGATGCTTCAGTTTTTCATAAATAATTTTAAGGAGGTTCGGTAGTGATAATTTTTTATGATGAAAATTTTTGAAATTTTGATATGTCATTTTGGATAATAGTATCAAATTACAGCTAAATTTTTGAAGGGTTTAACCACACCGTTTTCAAGATATATTGACCTGAAAAAACAATATTTTAACATGTAGGCTTATGGAGAAATCACTTAAATTTCACATAAAAAAAAAACGGCTAAATGAACTTGCTTTTTTTTTTTTTTAAATGAAAGAATATTGTCAAAATAATATTTTGTCAAAGTTTGAGAGAGCCCTACCACAAATTTCTATTAAAAAACAGCAAAATAGTGCTCGCAGCAGACGACTTGGCAACGCTGCTTTTGGAGCGCGCTTTGAAATGTAATAAATAGTAAAAACTTCTTTTGTAATTAAAAATTTAATTATAAAAAATTCAACCGAAGAAATAAGTACACTGTCATCAGTAGACGACGACAACAACAGTAGACGACGTGCCAGCAGCCAAAAAAAAATTCACAACGTTGCCAGACGCTCTCCCTCCCCTTGCCTCTCTGAGATTTCCCCCCGCTAACACTACCGAACCTCCTTAAGCATTCAACTGTGTATGTTCGTCTCTCGTGTCATTCAGTGCCAGTAGATACTCCAGCACAGAACGGTGAGTTTTTGTTTTAAGCCATTATTTAGAACTTGGATTGACTTTTGCCAATAAATAAGATGTGATAAATATTTGAAGTACGTATGCATCTACGAACAAATCTCTAACCGAACAACTTGTATCCGACCCACAGAGTTACATCTAGTCCTCGAGATCGTCCAGACACATCAGTCAGAAAAATGTCCGAAAATTCCTCTGAAGAATCCAGCAGCTATAGTGAAACTTCTCAGGAAGATGTCAGTCGGAGAAGACGAGCGCTCTGCAAAAAGGTCTTATTCGTGTCGAAAATGTGAAAAATTTTGTGAAACGGCATTATCTCTCAGAAAACACAAACGTATTCATAGGGATGAGTTACCTTTTCAATGCCCATTTTGTGATGAAAGATTTTATATGGGTGATGATCTTGATTTTCATATAAAGTATATCTGTTTCGGTTATTAATATGATGTGGCCTATTAACATGACTTATTTTTGAAGATAAATTCACTATTACTTTGTTGTTATTCTTTTTTTTTTCAACTATTTTTGTACGCTAAGTATTATTAATGCATAAATCAGTTAACTATTGTATTTATTGTCAATACTTTTGTAATTGGTTGTAAAAAATCTGAGAACGATTTTGTGAGACGTTATCATTCAGGTGTGATATGCATTTTTGTAATTTCTAATAGGTTCTGATTCATTACGTAAATAATATTTCAAAATTACAGTGTAAACTATGTCCATTATAGATACCTTTGAATTTTTTCCCTGTCAAATTTAAATCTTTTTTAAAGCTATTTTTATACACATTTTGTATGGATTTGAAAATGAATTTTACGTTAATTTTTCAACGTTTGTATTGGTTTAGCATTTATTGGAAAAAACTATTTTTAAATGCTTTCAAATTATTTTCACGTAATGGTGTAGTGTTGATATTGTTAATATACATATTGTTAACATGGTGCAGTGCATATAATTTTGTATTTTATTTTTTTCAATAAATAAATAAATTCTAAATGGTTTTACAAAAATTGCATTTAAATATGTATTCAAATTTAATAAAATGCATAATGTTGTAAGTAATATTTTGTAACGAGGCAAAATGGCCTCTATATTCCAAAAGGCTCTCGCTGATGCAACGTGTATACAAAGAGCATTAATTTGACGATTCTCCGAACTGTTTGTTTTTCGGGAGCTGTATACACGCTGAGAGGAGGGGACGAGGACGCCAACGGACAAACAGCTGAGATGCAGAGACACAGCAGCGCCAGCAGAAAAGGACAAGGAAAGTGCGAACGCGACTACTGAGTCACAGCAGCTGCTAAGTATGAGAGTGACTGCGAGAGGAGATACGTGGCGGCGGCCATTGCTTGAGCAAGAGAGAGAGAGAGAGAGCGAAAGAGTGTATAGCAGTGTGAGAGATTGGGGACGGAGTGTGAGTGTGCGTAGTAGTGTGGGTCGAGGACAAGCAGGAGCCCCTCCTGGTCCCAGACCAGCAGGACGTGGCGGACGAGCGCTCGTGGCTCGCGGGGGGCGAGGCGAAGTCGCTGCAGCGCCGTCCAGAAGACGAGGTGAAGCATCGTATCGTGTATTGTGAAGAGAGGGAGACTGTGTATTAGTGTTAAGTGTTTAATAAAAGAAATAGTGAAAGGTATTTGTTGTGTGTAAATTAATAGTTCTTCCCGTAGAACGGGAGAACTCCCGCGCCAATCCCCCTTTTTCAGGAGCAGAAACCCAAGAGGTGAGAGGGACAACGGTGACGAACGTGATCGAGATTTGCTAACGCTGTGTCGGCGCCTCGTTTCATTTCAGGTCAAGAAGCAGTGTTACAATTTGTACGATGAAAGAAATTGAAAATAAATTTAAGATGAATAATACATAATCCTTTTGTTGCTTATTTCTGACTTTAAAAACTATAACAGGCAGTCTGCACTAAACCCAGGATTTGAGTCAAGTCTAACTATTATATGTAGAGCACTTAGTACCTATATAAGTAGTATTTATTTTTTAAACTATGAAAATAGTTGCAGAAACTATTGTACTATATTTTTCCACCTTAACCATCTTATTGCATCAATTACATTGCATCTGTAGAACAGTCAAAAAAGTAGAAACACGATTTATACTTCACTCCTAGCATATTTATTCTAACATACAAAATGTTAGAAGTGATAAGACTAAGAATTGTACGTTTTATTATCTTATGATTATTGATAGATTTTGACATATACCCACTATTCGGGAGTTTCTGAATCTTTATACGCGCATGAAAGGTACGTAATATAATAGAATAGTCTTGTCTTGCTACGACAATGGAAATTCGTTGTAAGGACGACTCTTTCTTTTTCTGTACTCGAATAATTCAATAAGTGCTGTCACTACTACTTTCTATGAGTAAACAAAGCAAAAAATTTGTTTTTGAGATTAAAAAATACTACTAAATTTAGGCAAAAATTCATAAAAAAGTTCCTTAACAATGTTGTTCAAAAGTTTTTAATATATCTTTCATAAAAGATACGTAAGTTTTAAAGTTGTTGACCAAAAAATGGACCAATAAATGGATATGGTCCAAAAACAAAACTAAAACTGGAAGGTTTAATCTTAAATAGTTTAGGACCTCAAAAAGTAAGTACAGGATGATGAATTAGATTGTAATTGAGATTAACGTAAACAAACAGCCTGCCACATCCACTGCTGATTCGCTTTTTTTTTCTTACCTTGCAGTAGATTTCCAAAAAACCATTTGGACAAGTTTTTATGATGATTATGTTTCGAGATCTTAAAATTAGCACATAATTCATCGAAATGATCAGAATGACATGATGCAAGGAGAATTTTAACTTTTAAAAAATCTCACCAACTTTTGTCGATTGATACCGGTGACGTTACACTTAAGATCATAATTTATGTGTCTATGATGTATCAACATTAATNTATTGTTGTCATTATAATAATTATTGTATCAACCGTACTGATGATTTAAGAATTCAGTGATGGGATGATGTTTCTTCGTTATTAGACTTTCGTATGTCATACTACCTAGAGAAATGCTTGCTACTTTGCAAGGTGGCTCCTTGTCTATTTCATCTAACATTGATGATTGTGCAAACAAGGCTACTTTTTTGGAGCAGACCTGAAATTAGAAAACAATACATTTTATTACAGAGACTGCCAATTTTTATCGCTGATAGACGAAGGAGATGTTAATAGATCTTGAGGATTAAAAACAAGTTGAACTATTAAAAATATTATTTTTATCGTTTTTTTTCTGTCTTACTATTCATACGAAATTTTTTCGCTACGATTTTTATCTCCACTTAACAATAGAACAAGAAACTGTGTAGGCGTTTAACAATTTCTTCAGT
>NW_019379459.1:301075-325249 GCF_000648655.2 Copidosoma floridanum | reverse complement strand
GATACTCACGGCCCCAGCGCGTCCAGAATTGGGCGCAAACGGCCTTGACGAGCTCCTGGTGCGTGAGCGGCTCCAAATTCTCTGCAGCGAGGGTAACTTAGACGATGGAATCGACGGGAGCCCCGATGAGGAAATGTCCAGGCGTGAGCACTTTGAGGTCAGAGGGATCGCCAGACAAGGGTGTCAACGGGCGGCTATTCAACACGGCCTTAATTCCAACGAGAACCGTAGAGAACTCTTTATACGTTAGATGACGAGAACCGAGCACACGGCATGGATGGCTCTTGGTCAACTTGACCGCGGCCTCCCAGAGTCCTCCAAAATGTGGCGCACCAGGAGGAATGAACTGCCAGAAAACCCCCTGGGAGGCAAGAGTCCCGGCGACTAGGTCCCAGTTAAATTCTGCGCCCTGCAACGCCTCGCGGAGCTCCAAATCAGCTCGACGGAAGCAGGTGGCGTTGACGCTCCAAAGCTCGGATGGTCGGCCTCGACGACCGGTGAAACGGGTGAGAGCACCCAAGAAGTTGGCCGCGGAAAGGTCGCCGACAAGCTCCAGATGCACGGCTTTGGTGGTCATGCACACGAAGACAGCGATGTAGCCCTTTGTGGTCCGGATCCCCCGTCCCTTCGATGTAAGCACGGAGAAGGGCCCGGCGTAATCGACTCCGGTGCGACCAAAAGCGCGAGACGGCGTGACGCGAGACGCGGGCAGCGGAGCCATCAACTGGCTTGAAGAGCGCGCCTGTAACCGAGCACAGATAACGCACCCTCTAATGAGAGCCTTGATTCGGCGTGGCCCGCTGAGAATCCAGGCACGCCTGGAGACGTATGCGCTGGTAACGCAATATCCACCGTGGAGGGCGCGTGCGTGAGCCCAAAAGACCACGAGTCGAGCGAGCGGCGATGTTTCGCTGAGGATGGGAGGGTGCTTCTCTCCGTAAGACAGCGATGAGTGATCGAGCCGCCCGCCAACACGCAGAACACCGTCGGCATCGAAAAAGACGGCAAGAGAGGTCAAAGGGCTCCGTTTCGGAAGACGTTCACGCTTCCGCAGGAGTGCCAACTCATCCCTAAACGTCATCGATTGACTTAACCGGTTAGCATTGACTTAGCAAGGAAAGCGTCCTGAACCTCAGACGGCCTCAACGGCGAAAGCACAGAACGGGTGGGCATGCGCTGCAAGCGGTGTCGCACCCATCGGCGAACGCGCACGAGGAGGCCCAGTACGGCGCGCAAGCACGAGAAGAGCTGCAGCAGGTCCGATTCCGGCGCGCGGAAGGCGCAGCAGAGTGAGAGCGTGGGCGTGGGCGGAGGCAGTGTCTCCTGGGGCCAAGACTTGTCATCCTGGGCCAGCCACGTGGGGCCTCTCCACCACAGGGGCTGCTGTCGGAGGCCACTCATGTCGGCACTTCTGGTGGCTAAGTCGGCCGGATTCGATTGCGACGGCAGGTATCGCCAGGCACTGAATGGCAAGACCTCCTGGATCTGAGCGACGTAGTTGTCGACGAGCACGTTGTTGGCCGGCTGATCGGAGCGTATCCAGTGGAGCACAATTTGAGAGTCGCACCGAGCGTGGCAGTGCTCGATCGCGACTCCCAACTCGCTGGCTGCTGAGCGAAGAAGCTTGGCGGCGATGAGGGCCCCTCGCAATTCTAGACGTGGGATGGTCATGCGACTGGCTGGCTCGGTCATCGGCTTGTGCGCGCGGATGGGCGCAAGCTTAGTACGAGCGAGAAGTATGTGGCAGAGAGCGGGCCCATCTGAAGACCGCAGCCACGAATATACAACAGCGGCCATAGCACGGCGACTGGCGTCAGAAAACACGTGCAGCTGGACATTCGACGACGGAGACATACCAATCCAACGAGGCAGAGAAAACTCGGAAATGGCCTGCAGCTCGGCGGTGAAGGCGGTCCAGCGGCGAGTCATGGAGAATGGTACGTTCTCGTCCCAGTCCAAGCGCGCGCGCCACAGGTCTTGCAGTAAAAGCTTGGCGTTCAACACGATCGGGGCAAGCCAGCCGCACGGATCGAACAAGCCTGCGAGAGCGGCGAGCATGGATCTCTTCGTGGTTTGAGATTCGACAACGGGCGGCGTCGAACGGAAGAAATCCGAGGGCGGGTCCCAGCCTACGCCCAGTTCGCTGACGAGGCCTCCAACACTGAGCTGATCCCAAGTAGGACGGAGGCGGACGTCTTCGGGAAGGTCTTCGAGAAGCTCGGGCGTGCTGTCAACCCACTTTCGCAGAGGAAAACCGCCCGCTTGAAGAAGTCCGATCAGCTGGTCGCGCAGACGCTTGGCCGAGCCGATGTCATCAGCGCCGGAGAGGACGTCATCAGCGTAGCGATCGTTCATCACCACCGGGACGGCCTCGGGCCAGCGGCGGCCGTCATCCTCGCACAGCTGCTGTACAACCCGTAGTGACAGGTACGGGGAGCACGAGGCACCGTAGGTAACGGTGAGAAGTTGGTAGTACGTAGGTGGCTGCTTTGGGTTGGAGCTCCACAGAATGCGCTGCAGGTCGACATCGCGTTCATCAATCAGGATCTGGTGGAACATCATGCGAACGTCAGTACAGAACGCAATCCGGTGACGACGCCAACGCAGGAGCTCACTGGGGAGAGCTGTCTGGAGCCGAGGACCAGCATGGAGCACGTCGTTTAAGCTATAGCCACTGAAAGTCGGGCTCGACGCGTTGAAAACAACGCGCAGTTTGCGACCTTGGTCACCGTGCTGCCAAATGCCGTGATGTTGGATATAGTGCACTAAACGGTGCGATGCAGCGAGTTGGTCATCAGTAAGGGGCTTCATATGACCGAGGGCAATGTACTCTGCCATGAACCGGGCGTACTCAGAAGCCGTCTGGGAAGTCCGCTGCAGCCGACGATGCAACGAGCGCAAGCCAGCAGTAGCGCCCTGCAGACTGTCACCAAGGAGGCGCACAGCGTCATGCTTCAGCGGAAGTCGCACAATGTAACGCCCGTCGTCAGCGCGATGATAATCGGCGAAGATTCGCTCGCATTCCACATCCTTAGGCGCTCGGCGGCTGACATGTGGCACCTTCTCGATCTCCCAGAATCGCTGGAGCTGCGCAGCCAGCTCTTGATCCCAGGGCGACTGGGTATTCGTGAGCAGAGTTGGGCCTGCGATGAGGGCGTTCGAGCCCAGGCCAGGGGCACGGCCGACGAGAGTCCAGCCAAGAGCCGTGCGCTGTCCGACAAGCTCGTCACGCTGAACGTAACCTGGTTTGATGAGGCGGTGGTAAACGTCGACTCCGAGCAGAATGTCTACACGGAGAGGTGTGCCAAACGCTGGATCGGCCAGAGGCTCAAAATCGAGCCACTGTCTCATCACGGCTGGGTGAAAGGGGGCAGACGGAGAGGTGAGCCCGAGCCGCGGCAGGCAGAGCGCTGTCAGATGGATTGGCGGTGCATGCTCTCCAGTTTTAAGGTGTTGATGCGCTCGGGTTCTTGAAGGGATGGTCAACCCTCCCCCAACCCCATGAATGCTCGCCTCGTTGACTTCTAGCGCTGCGCCGAGCTCCTAGGCCAACCGGATGGAGATGAGTGTAACCTCAGAGCACGCATCAAGGAGAGCTCGACCAGCGACTCGTCGGCCGATGGGACCGGTTAGCTGGACAAGAGCGGTCGGAAGTACGGCGAGTCAGGACGATGGAGCCCCTGATGCTGTGAGTCGGTGGCGGACGGGCCCGCGCTGTCGACTTTTGGCTTCTTGGGCGAAGAGGGACGCTGATCCGATTCAGGCTTGCGCCGATGGTTGCTCTCGTGCAGCAGACTGTGGTGGGGCTCCCTGCACTGCTGGCAGACGGACCGTGAAGGGCAGAACTTTACTGCGTGGCCTGGTCTCAGGCAGTTAAAGCATAGCTGCCCTTGATAGACCATGCGTCGCCGGGCCTGCGCGTCAAGGCCTTGAAATTGCGCGCAGTGACCCAGGTAGTGCGACTCTCTGCACGACGGGCATGGTGGCAGCGAGCCACTGGTGGCAAGGGCTCTAAAGTTTCGTCCAGGAAACGGGAGGGCCGGAGAGCGCATGCTGGCCGTGTTGGCTGAACGAGCAGGGCGAGAGGCCTCGACGGAGCTGAGCGCGCGGCACTGTCAGCGAAGGAAAGTCGTCAAGGCAGCAAAAGTGGCAACTTCCGCCGTGGCGTCCGTGCCAGCGGTCTCCAGTCGCTCGATCTCGTCCTCCCACGCGCGCCGGGTCGTCGGATCCATGCCAGTCATCACGCAGGAGACAATCCAGTCGTCCCACTGAGACACAGGGCGACCCAGAGCTTCCAGCTGATCACGATGTTTTCCCAGGGTGTCGAGGAGACCCTGAAGCCCTCGAGCTGACTCTTCCTTCAGAGACTTGATGTTACAGAGCGCCGTGATATGATCATGGATGAGAAGACGGCGGTGCTCGAAACGCGCTCCGAGTAAGGCCCAAGCCGTTGGATAATTGGTACCGATGGTCTGAACGGTGTCAAGAGCGGCCTTGGCGTCTCCGTCCACCAAGGATTTTAAATAAAACAGCCTCTCCACGTCGGTGAGCTGTTTATCGTCGTGGACGAGCGCGCGGAAGAGGTCCCGGAAACTTTCCCAATCCTCTCGCTTCCCCGAGGAGGAAGGGATGCTGATCTTGGGCAAGCGGGCTCCGTGTCTCGAGTTATGACGGTCCAGGTCGGCGCCGCCCGGGCCAGGGAGAGGCGTGAGGGTGTTTCTTGCGTTGTAGAGGCGTGATCAAGAGGCGATATAGTCCGACTCTGCCGTCGAGTACATCTGGTCAAGAAACTCCAGCTTCTCGGGCAGCGGTGACTCCAGGAGACTCACGTGATTGGCCTGGAACGTGTTCCAGTAGCCGTCTAGCAGCTCGAGCCTTACTTCCACGAGACCTAGGCTCCAGTTCGGGAGGTCAATCTTCTCGACGTCCCGTGCGAACCGGCTGATGACGCCGGCGAGGGCACTCTGGGAGCCGAGCAGGCTCGTCCAGTCGTCGTTTGACCTGAAAAAGCGATCACTAGCTTAACGTTTGCACGAAGCATGTCTTGCCTCTGGGCCATGAGCGGCGGGGCCATGTCATCGCCAGACGCCACACAGCTGTCAACGCGCGGCGCATCGGCAGCAGACAAAACAGATAGAAGGGCAGTGAAAGAGAAAGAGTGTGAGAGAGGTACCACGAAAGGGCGAGGATGCCAGAAGGGACGTGCGTAGACCACGTGCGTGCCAACGCGCACGCAAGCTACACAAGCTTCGAAGCCTGTCCCTCGGCGTCGACCCCCCGCGCCAGCGAAGCGCAACAGCTCCGCCGCGCGAGGCGGACGCGCGCGACACGAGGCCCACATGGCGGCCGCGGCCGATGAGGACACCGCGAGCGTTTGATCGCGGCCAACAATGGCGGCCGCGAAAGCCTCGCTTTCCGACGTTCGAATGGCGTCGAACAAAGCGTCGCATCGACAGCCGTACGGCCTTATCTCTGCCGTGGCTGACCACAGCTGCTGGACCGCGGGCTCTGTGGCGACCGCAGCAGCCACCATGTGCACGCTGTTGATAACGCGAGTGCTTGCAAGGCAAGCGTTAATGGCAGCACGTCTTCGTCGCGGCCAACACCTGTGTCAAATCGTGGGAACTGTGTCGACCACGACGACCTCCATTAAACAACATTTCTTTAAACTGTACTTACATTACGCTGTGTAAGTCGAATCGCAGACTGTGACCACCCTAGCTGCGGCGTTGGCTGCTCTTCTCCTCGGGATCCGGCTCTAAGGACCAAATGTTTGTTTTTACTGCTTTATTAGTTTGTATGGGCTTACAAATGCTGGAAAACATTTTACGCAAAGAAAAGGCACAAGGGATAGTCGCTTCGGCGTGTAGTCGTCGTCTTCTTCTTCTCGTTCTCTGGTGTGGCGTGCGACTGTCCTCACTAAGCCCTTGTACACGAGTGAGCCCCACCGGCCGAGCGCGGTGACGCACAAGGTGGGGAGCCGGGAGAGAGCGCAGCGACCGACGTTGCATGGCAGGGCGCGGAACCCCGCTCGGTCGGTGAGAAAACCCGAACAATAGTATACGCATAACATAAGCCAAGAAAATATTATTTTTCTAACATGTCTACTTATACCAAGATCACAAGCCTTGAAATGTTTATCGAAAATCACGTGCGTGACAATAAAACGTTTATTAAATTATTAGTATGACGCATGTATACATATTCTACAGAAACCACTTTTATCTAGAACTCCTTTGGTTTCATTCGCTTAGCTCACGCATTGTTTTCATCTGTTTATTCAGTAGCAGTTGAGTATAATGAGTTTCTTTCAAGACTTTAAAACTATTTATTTACGTAAAAGAATTCCTAATAAATAAAATTGTTGAATATAGATCCCATGTCCGTTTGACCAATGTTATAGTCGATTTGATTAAGTAATTTCATTCGTCAAACTAACCATGACTATAATTAACTCATACCTTTAATTTTTTATTTTTCAAACAAGTGTACACGCTGTTTTTATGTCTCTGCATGTCTACATAATGTATTCTCTGCCATGTACTTTCTAGCAATGTCACATGCTTTGACACTGTAACTATACATTTGAAGTATGCTGATTTACTTAAACGGATAGAATATCTTTCTCATAAATGTTTTTGATTACTTTTATTCAGAAGCGTCATTAAAAAAGCTAGTCTAATCCACGTATACGCAGAAGTGATGCCAGCCCGTGAGACCAAAGTGGAAAAAGCAGGAAATTTTCCGATGATTCGGACCAATTCTCGTCCGGTTGACAATCGCTGTGACGAATATCCGGCCACTGCTTTCACCGATTGTCCCCCCTTTTCCCTCTCCCTGCCTTCTATTTTCTAGCTTTTTTCGATCTCTGATTCTCGTCCCCCGGAGGTGCTCAATTTCTGCACAGATACGCTGACCTGGAAAACTGCCCTTGAAAAAAGTTGCAGCATATGTATGCAGTGAATCAGTGTTGACTAGTATACTCATATGTACCTGTGTATGCATCGCGGCCACGGTATCAAAATGTATACATAATACAGAGTATGTAGACACTGGACTTTGACACTCAGTGTATTTGTTTACTTGGGCAGACCAAATTCAACACCTAACCTATAATTCGACTAGCACCTCTGTGAAATCACTTTCACAAATGCTTGTATTTTAATCTTATTTTTTCTTATGCATATGGCATTAATCATGCATAATAAGCTATTAGTTTAGAGCCTTTGAAAACTGTTAAGAGATCCTCAAAACGGTTGTAAAATTTGTGTGATTTTATGATATCATAACGATTAAGTCAATGTTAAACAGGGTAGGTTAACATTATTGTACGCCGATCTTTCGACACATCGCAGATTGTAATAAGGTCCTTTACACGCCATCGCACTCGAGTTTGGTCGGCATTTAATCTGCAAAAAATGGAGGGGTTGAAATTTTCATTCACGTTTTAAAAGGTACGAAATCGTCCGCAAAAGTAATATAAACGTCGAGAAATGTGTGTAAAAAATTTGAAACCTGTTACCACGTCGATATTGAAATATCCTCGTCAAAAAATCACTCTTTTAACATTGGAGCAATGGTGCAAACACTACATAGCCCCATTATTTTAAAAAGTGTAACTTACCGTATATCTATAAATAATTATAAAACTACTGAAAACTACCTTAGACAGCAAAAAAACACATACATTTTTTTTGAGAATTTTTTACCACAATTTTAAAGTAATAGTAAACAAAAAAGTGCTCTTCGTTTGATTTTGGAAGATAACCAAGTAAGTATCGCGTATGTGGCAACATCGCATTGTCACATGAATGCAAGCAGATATATGTATATGTTTCCGATACGCAAAGGCATTCACATTTCACTCTGGTATTTTAAATACGGGATGATTTATGTATATTGTATATCTATAAATAATATTGACCTATATATTGGGAAACAACTACCTTAAAACTATGGACGATATCTCGCAAAGTCGGGTTTTTTTGAGACGTCATTGCCCAAAAAGATTTTATTTCACTTCAACGCATACAACGTCTATAGTTATCATGCCACGTTATTAGAATGAAAAATGCATTAGCCAACATGATTAAACCCTTCCTCAAGTTAAGTTCAAAACGTTAGCTCTTAACTAATTACGAGAGATCCAAATAAGAGATATCATTTCATCAAGAAAGGGAAATATTAGCGTGAAAGATTTAAGTAATTGCTTTGAAATATTTCTTTTTGCAAAAATGTGAAAGAAGCTGGATGATAAGACGAGTATTCAGTTTTTTGTTTTTTCTAGAGTTTATATTTCATATTAACCAAAACATACGATATGTTTAACACGAGGATCCATACCATTATTTGTCTTCAATTTGGATTACCAAGAACTATCACCCAAAGTTTAATCAAAGTCTGCTTTTTGAAACTCATACTATTCTTTCATTACCAGTTTAATTAAATTTAATGTATGGATAATGACATTTTTTATACTCTCACACAAAAGTGGAATGAAAACGTTTTATAAACAAATATAGTTCATACAACATTTATTTATGAATGTCATTTACAAGAACATCGACGTATACAGTTACATATTCTGTTGTTAGTGATCTTATGTATCTGCACTTCGTGTATACCATTTTTATTATGACTACATTAAAGATTATTCCGTCTAATTTAATTTGAATGTCAGTAAAAATTACTTTCTCCAGTGCAGGCCTCCTCTACATTCATCTACTCATTATTTTCATTAAAAAATTATAAAGTTCTTTGTTAAAATTCCTCAAAATTAGCACAACATTAACTTTGTCACAATAAATAATAGCTACAGATATCTAAAAACTTCAACTGGTCCTAGACCAAACTCTTTTCGTCGTAAAATCTGGTAAATAAAAAATAAGTACATAAAACTTGATAAACTGAGATAATCTTGGGTAAAGTTGTCCTTGCAACCAGTGTATTAGAGGAAAATAGTCAGAGATTATTGTGAAATTTTGTAGTTTGTGGAATTTCAATCTCGTTGTCATCTGGAAAATCTTGTGAAGACAGTATGCACTTTGAAATTAAGGGACGATACACAACAAATGGTGAAGAGCTTCTAGCCCATGTGGGTGCATTCGTGGTACGTAAATGAGTTTTTTTTTGTAAAAGATTTTGAGCATAGATAGCAATGGTATGGTTTATCACCGGAATGGATGCGTTTATGAGCTGCAAGTTGACCATTTTGGGTAAACGCTTTCAAGCACACAGTGCAATGATATGGTTTATCACCGGAATGGATGCGTTTATGAGCTGCGAGTTGACCTTTTTGGGTAAACGCTTTCAAGCATACAGTGCAATGGTATGGTTTTTCACCGGTATGGATACGTTTATGGGTTGTGAGTTGGCTTTTCTGGGTAAACGCTTTCAAGCACATGGTACACTGGTATGGCTTATTCCCTGTGTGAGAACGCATATGCACAGTAAGACAGTGTTTTTTGGTAAAAGATTTGGAACATATAGAACAATGGTATATCTTATCTCCAATGTGAGTTTGCTTCTGGGTAAATAATTTCGAGCACACGGAGCCATGTTGTATCTTTTCGTTAGAGTGGGTGTGCGCGTGTACTACAGAGCTACCCTGATCACTGCATGATGGTAGATTCCTCGAGAACTGGTAGAACTGCCCTCCGTTGTGGGTGCGCATCAGCTGCCTTGAAATACAGTCAGTGGGTGATCTAGAACTCCCTTCGCTCGTAGAACAGAAGGTGGGCATCTCACTCGTGTGACTGCCATTTTTTTCACTGTAGTTTTTCAGGTGCAGTGATGATAATAATGATAGGAGTTCCGTATCTCGTGGGTGGGAACTATCCACTCGTAAACTTGTTCTTCTATCGACAGATTTGAAAAAAAAAGTTTTTTTTTTAGTAAAATTATTGAACAGTTATTGAAATAGTAGATTTCGTATCATATGACATTATATCACCAGAACAAGCACTGAGTCCAAGAGACTCCGTGTGCTGGCCCTGGTTGGATGCGCACTAGGTACGAACTCTATTTTGCGTACTGAAGGAGAAGCAAACTTCTAAAGGTTAAAAATGCCCAAAGTAGGATGAATATAAGTTCTTGTGTTATTTTTGTATTCATATACTTTAAAATACGTGCACAATAATCCTGTAGCACCCAACCTTGGGCACAATGATTACCCTTTATTGATACATGTAATGATCATCGAACAGTCTTTTGGAAGATTTACAGTAGTTAACAGTAATCAAACATATTTTTCACTATTGTTATTATTCTTATTTTTAAATGTATAAAATCATTTTCTTCTACACCATCAAAATGGAATACAAAAAAAGTACTAACCTTTTTTGTTGTAATAAAAGATTTCGTGAGTCATCGTCGTAATAAAATGGATTAAATCGTAGTTGCTGCGACCAAGCAGTTGATGCAATGGATTTGTTCTCTGGATTCATAGCACTTTTATTGTTTGTTAAAAAATCGGTGACGGTTGTTTTATTCCATCACTGACTGACTATGATCGTAAACTTATTTAGTAAGGCACTTGTCGTACAAAAATACTCGAATTCGTATACTAGATTGGACTGAAAGTCAGTTATGAAAGATAAAATTTATTTCTAGATATGCCACATGCTCAGAAGTAATTAGAAAATCGTTATCATTATATTCCAGACACGTTCGATAAGAACTAGTAGTATATCGCTTGTACAGTATACAAATTGGTGCACTGAATTGCTACTTAGGACACATATTCTTTGAAGTTGTCGAAAATTTTTTTTGCTTGTATCCCCTACATTGATTAATGATATTTTTTAACGTTTTGGAACACTATTTTTTAGATCAAAACTCTAAAGGAAAATTAAAATGAAGATCAAAGCTAAACACGCTTCACTCCGACTAAGACAATATCCATTTTCTCACTATCATTTCAGCTATCATGAAGCTCCAAACAAGAACTTTGACACGATATAACCATTAAGTATGGCACGCGAGCATACACGCATTGATGATACAGTGCAAATCAAATAAACGCAGACCTGCTCAGGATTGCTGCTCGTACTTCCATGACGGATTGCGCAATACAGGCTCGCTTTCTCGTGTGTAATACGCAAGTCTACGTACATGAGTTCCTGCATGTGTGTACGAGCATATAATATACGCTATATACACTACTATACGTCCTATCTCAAGGGGGAGCCGTTTATTATTCGCGCAAACATGTATATAGGCTCTTTTATTTTCTTTGCTTCCTTTTGGTGTTTCGCAAGAGGTAAGGATTCAATGCTGATGTTGCGTGATTTTTCTTTCTTTTTTCTTCTTTTGCCAAAATTGCTCTTGCATAATTACATTTAAATTGCAAGACATACATGTTCTTTTTTATGCAAGTGTTGATTCTTAAAAAGCACTAGCTCACTTCATAAAATAAAATTTATTTCTTTTACATCGATAATCACAGAGTAAAATTGGAATTGAGATTTTTTCCTTTATTTCTTTGCTAATATTTTTGAAAACGTAATACAACTCTACTGTACTGTCCAATTTAGGATTTTTATAATCATGATTTTGGTGTAATGGTATGAAATAAAATGTATCTTACAAGTCATTGATTTAAGTACTACTTCTTACAAAATTACTGATACCAAAGTGAAAAGTTTACAATTTTCAAATTATTATAGCAAAATAATTGACAAAACTCTCAAATTATAATATATAGTCCATAGATACCCTTATAATGAACCATCGTGTCATTAACTATACTTCTAAAGTTGACTTACTTCAATTCTAAAACAAAAACACCTTCTATACAAAAATATACTAGCCTATTACCATTAACAGCCTCATAACCCTATCTTGAAAGTTTTATCGTTACGAGACGAAGCCTTTTTGTTCGTTATGTGATTGGTTTATACGGATGTTTTTAAAAAATCGAATCTATTCAATTGTCGCACTATGTGAAAATGATCTTGAGTGATACTTGAGATAATATTTGAATTATTTATTCTTTTACATCTAGACTAATAACATACTAAATTTATTCTTTTTAAGGCATCAGCTAGACAAAAAACTGTATTTTATTCAATTTAGCGAAAAATAAAATCATACGTAACATATGATTGAATTCTGTAATTCAATAATATCTCTGTAATACTTTATTTCAATATTCTTGAAATTTAAAATTGATAGTAACAACAACAACAAAATTATATCATTATAAAGTTATTTACACTGTAGCGTTTTATTTCTATTGAAAAAAAAAAAAAAAAAAACGTTAGGTGCATAATTAGTGGTACAATGAAGATTGCATAGATATGCCTGTGTACAGTACGTTCTAAAGATGAAAAAGTTTGAACAAAAAATGTACATAAAATTATGTTATAATAAGGTAGTAGGATTTGTTTCAAAACTAATGAAAGACCAAAATTTTTTAAATCAATTATAAAAGTAGTCGCGTGAATTAAGCTCACACGAAGCATATCCAACTAAATAATTGCATTTAAATACATGAACGATTTTCAGCAACTATAAGCATAATTTAAAATAAATCTTAGTTAATGTCTTAACTAATAGTTCAATAATTTGAGAGAATATTACAATGATTGCAATAACATAGTGTGTATCAACAGTGGCCAACATGTGTGTAACCACTGGTAGACAATCATAGGTAGAAGTGCACGGTTTTGCAAGTTTTTTTTTTCTTTGGATCGATCGTAGCACTTGTACGTATCACGTAATAGAAGTCTGTCATAAGTTGGCTCTCAGATTTATTTTTGCAATTATGCCAAAGGCTTATCAAATTTTCACGCACTTGTAAGACTTTGCAGCTGCTCAATGGTTTCGATATAAACATTTCACATTGGCCATTCAAAATCTGCTCCATTTACACGTGATGTGCAACGAAGATAACTTTCGCATTCATTTTTTTTCAAAGTGATAATATTAATTCCTTGATGTGGGTATAAGTGAATAAGCTTTAATACTGAAGTTTCATCTGATTGCAACATTTGGCCAACCGGAAACTGTATTAACCAACTCGAACTTATCCGAAGATCGTTAAGCCGGTTGCCGATTTATTGCGATCTCTTTGTAATGTGTAGCAAGATTCATATTGATCAATTGCAGTGCTGAGTTTCATGCAAATGTTACGAAAGTAGAGAAATCCGACTCATCCTTAACACTTTACTTCACACAGTTTTGGTTTCGAGTTCGGAGAAAACCTGCCAATAAATTTTCTGTGACATTGTAAGTATTGTTTGATAAATTCTCACTTGCTCGCATGCATAAAGCATATGAATAAACTTCCGTTGTGTATCACTTGAAATTATTAAATTCAATTTCGAGAAAATCGTCAATTGAATTGCGATATACTCTCCTTTACAATCTCAGTTTAGGATGTAATGTCAAAATCGCGAAAAAAAATTTGGTTCATGAAATTGTTTTCATAAAATTTTCTATATAATATACAGAAAAAAAATTTCATAGAAAATACTTTAACTATTTCGATAAACATTAATAACAGTCTAAATTTTAATAACATGAATAAAATTGTAATTTACACTCCCTACATTCACTCGTAAGTGAAAAATAAACGACCTTAAAAATCCGCGATGTATGAAATTGTTGTTTTTTATTTGAAATACGTCTTTTCCCAATTTTACTACGAAAAATCAAGTTAAGATCATGCGAAAGACGTGGTGGTCGTCCCTGCGACTATGAAACATGTAATTAAAGACTTCCATCGGAAAAGAATAACATTAACCGGTAATAATGGTAAACGTCCACGATCGAAATAGCAATTTTACAGCTCTTCGGTATGAATTCAAGTACGCAAAAGGCACACCAGCGAATTTCCACCGTCTGTCCATCAGACCAAATTTCTAAAGTCATAAACGTCACGACAGATTGGCGGTAAAAATATCCACCGGATGGTATAAATTTATGCAAATCCAACGGTATCTAATAAAATAAAGATCGTCAGACACGCGGCTCGTACATCTCCAGAAAAATTCGCCTTTCCAGCACTGCAGCACGACGACCGTCACAGCAGACAGAAGGTACACGTCCCGACCCGCGTGATTCACGAGCTCGATCGAATTCTAACGGATTGGTCGTCGCGCTCCGCGTGCGTTGCCACGGTTCATTGGGAAACGGCGCAGTGGATCGACTCGTTGTACCACAATTGGCTCGTCTACCCTGTTTTTCTTCCCCCGTTTCCGCTCGGGCATGTCGATTGGGCGAGTCTATGATACAGGACTACATAGATACATAGCGCAGTGGGATCGCTCGATTTTTTCTATATACCTTAAAAAAAAAAAGACTTTTTTACTGTGCGTGGCAATAACGATTTGTACAGGCACAGTTGAGTGTGATTTGTAGGAAAATTTGATATTTCACAGGTTTCTCACTGTACTCGATACTTCGATTTATCAGTGAAGGTAAGATGCTTCATAATTATACCTTACAACTTTATTTATGTAATTTTCACTGAGACTCTTCATAATACGGGGACATAGCTCGATGGTTGGGTCACTTAAATACCCGTATGAGTATGAACCGTGTATATGTTTGAAAAATAATGTAATTTATTATTTTTTGTGCAATTCTTGTGTTTTTTTTTTTTTTTTTTTTTTTTTTTTTTTCACATCAGGACGAGTCAATTTTCACAGTATTCGTATAATTTTTAAATTTAGTACCCATACAGAACTCCGTGATTTTGTTGGTTTTTGTTCCAAGATTTTATTAACATTTAAAAGTATTACACTACTAAAGTCAGATAGTAAAGTCAAATAGTAAAATCTAGAAATAAAACAGTCAATCGCTGTTTTATCCCTTGACGACATGCTTCAAGTGTATTTCTGTATATTAGTGAGTACTTTACCTAATGAATTCAATTATCTACTGCATCAAGGATCTGTTGAAGCAATTACACATTGCGGCAAAATAGAAAAATAAATCATTGTAGTAAAAAAGTATTGGAAGGGCTGTTTATGCTTAAATGAGTTGGTCCAATTGGTTTAAATAAAAAAAATCTAAACGACTTTACAATGATTTCATTAGCTACTAAATGAAAAATGGTTAGCTCACAAAATGTATTTTGATCATTTCGTGATGATTAAAGCTCATGATGATTGTAATATTGATTTAAAGTGAATTAAAAATAAAAACCATGTAAATTATTCTATTTTATAAAATGATCATTTCAATGTTGAAGACACAACCAATTCGTTTAAATGTTCGTATTCGTTTGCATAACAGTTTTATTCAAAAAACAAAAAACGCACTAAACTCTGTAAAATAAGTATACAATTTTTTTTTATAGTTCAGCACAATTGCTGATTCAGCAAGTGAATATTTTTTGAAATTTATATCTTTAATTACTGCTTTTTTTTCTTTACTTATTAACTGCTATTATTATTTTTTTAATTGAGTTTGGACTAATCAGTTTTTAGCATTATGATTTTATTTAACACAATTTCATTCATGAGATTTCTGGTGTTACGGCATTAGATTCTGATTTATGTAGGTACATTAACAAATGAATTCAGTTGATTTCAGATTGATTTGGTTAAGAATAGTGTAAATGATTTTATGGACCAAATATACAAGACTCGCCAACAATGAATTATTTTCATAAAAACGATGACTACTTCAAAGCATGTTGTATTGAACATGTTATACGTAAATTTACAAACTGTACACATTGTTACGCGCCAAATAGAACCAGTTATGAGGTACTTGTTTTTTATCCGTCAACAGTTAGTCATCCTTATGTATTGCAAGAATAAGTCATTCCTTATCTTTACAGGTCGGGGAGTATATTTTAAGCCATTTGACAGAATATCAAGAATGTTTGAGACGTAAAAGCGCATTCCTCTTTGTACAAAAATTCCAAAGTTTTTTTGGATCATAATTAAAGTGCATAAGACTCACGTGTGTGTCAGCACCTCGTCGCACACGGTAACCGGCAAAAATAGCCAGCAGGAAAATTTTTGGAAAAAATTCAACAGCACAGAGTCCAATCACCGAAAAAAAAACAATCAGTAAACCATCACATCGAAATTAAAAAATGAGAAAAAAAATCACAACACGAGACGAACGAAGATAAAACAGGGCTCCCGCCAACTAGCCGCGTCTTGCGGCTCTGATCGGCACTGCGCGAGCCAACGATCTGTTGATACACGCTCGCTCGTAATACACCTCCACTGTACTGTAATTCACAACGAAACAGCAGCGGCAGCAACAACAACAACAACAACAACAACGACTATGACGACCATATATTTATACACCAGCATGTATACCTCGCGGACTCTCTTCTCTTCCTCGTTGCGGCTCCCCACCACTTCTCTTTCACCGTTACATTAACTCCGTCTCAGTTTTACTCGCAGGATCACATGAGTGTCTGCATGTAAGTGTTTGCGTTTTTCCTTTTTTTTTTTTTTTTGCTTTTTTTTGGTACAGCCAACGCAGCTGCCGATCCAATCGAGTGCAACGTGATACGTGTGAATATGCTTATTAGAGAAGAAAAAAAGGAAGAGCAAGGCGATGGATACTTTTTTCACTTATGGTTGTTTAATAGCTTAATGGGAGGTAATTGGATTACGACGGCACTTGTGGTCTGTCGGCGAATGTTGCCTTCCATCGTGGATCTGTGATGAGGAGCTCGTAACTCGCTGTGAGTGACGATCATCTAATTGCATGCGTTTTCAAATAGAAAAGCATTGTTTATGTTGGGCTGATTTTTAGAATGACTACGATTGGTCATGGTGTTTTACTCATTTTTATTTTACTAGATTTTTTTTTTTTTTGAAGCCTAATAAGTATGAATTTTGAAGTGATCGGCGTTTTTGTTAAATGAGCCTACTGAAATCTGGGATGAGTTGTAAATTTTTTGAAATCATTTTAATCTCAATAACTTGTTAAGAATTCGTGCAAGAGAGTATTTTGCGGTGAAAAAATGAGTCTTTGATCGAATCCAGGATATTATTTTACTGGTGACCAAGAAACTTCCAATCGAAGTGATATTTATTTTCATGTAAGGAGTCGAAATTATGTCTCATTAAAAAGAATTTTCTTGATAGTTTCAAAATTATTTTACAAGCATTTATTGTTGATATTCTTAAGAAAAAAAACTAGCTACTTCACTAATGTAATTTAAATATTTCATTTTGATTTCAGTATTGATTTAGAAGTCATTTAAAATAGTTAAGTCACGTAAAAAACACTATTTTATGAAATGGCTCTGCAATTTACATAAATATAGAATAAATTTGTACTTATTTGTTTATTACTTTTTTAGAATAGACATATTATTTAGAACTGTAAAACAATATTGACTTTTCAATTCGTAATTTTTTCGATGATGCTTGTGATGCCATTTTATTAATCTTAATTTACGTAGATAATTAATGATCTAAACTATTTCAGTTAATTTCTAATTTGTGTCATTAAGGAGGGTCCAAACGGTTTCGTGGACTGAATAGCTCTTCGATTATAACCATAAATTAAAAAACTAACTCATCATTTATCTTTGCATCTGAAAATAATAATAAGCTCGTCCCATCAAATAAAGGAAGAAAAAGGCTTTATCCTAACAATAAAATTTTGATGACCATAGATAACAGAGCAAAACTGAGCCGCACACGTACGTGCACTCGTCCTAATTTTCTCTCCTATAAAGAAAAGCGAAGCTTCGCGATGTGATTATGAAGCACATGTTCGCTTGACTGCATGCCAAGAAACTAGCTGTCACGTACGCGGCATCTACACATCGTCGTTGGCTGTACGTGACCGATCCTCCACTCATGCGTCCACGTTAGGGTATATACTTGTACTTACATTTATTTATAAGCGTATGGGCACATTTACGACAGGATGTCTTCATTGACGTATTAAAAAGTCAAATCAACGTCCATAGTTATGGGGGATTACATTTGTTGGAAAATCTATTGTCATCGGTGTTTCTATTAGTTTCTTTTTTTGCTGTTTTGATTGTTTTGTTTATAAAAATTTACATTCGTTAAAAATTAAAATTTATTTCCCTGTAAGGAAAGTGATAAGAGTGCGCAACAAAAATATTTAAATTGAAGGTGAATATCTCATGGTTTTTTTTTCATACTAAAAAAATTGACTGGTTTTTAAAATATTTTTTTTACAGCTGACGTTTCACTATATGAGTTTTCTAATTGCCTAGGGTTGTTATTGCTAACTCCTCATTTGTTTATTGGTTTTTAAAAATTTACTGTTTTCATTATTTCTTAACGTTTCCAAAAATCATTTTTTTTATTGTTTTTAATTAATACTTAAGACGTACAAGTTTTGAAAAAATTACTCAACGACTTTTCTTTGTTAATCACAAATAAATTAATTTAAAAAATTTGACATAATAAAAAGCAATGATAATTTTTTTCATACTTAAATTTTACAGTTATACAATTATACAATTTTATGAAAATCTTAAGAACCTTGAAAACTTATTGTAGCAATTCTCATAGTTATAATAAAATATAAAACATTTTGTTGGAGAGTATTTGTACGTTTTTATTTACTATTTATACATTACGTTAAATGCGATTCGCATATTCTTCGTTATGGACACCTCTTTTGTAATAATGTATAAATATTTCATAAAATTGTAAAAATAAGAACAAAAAATATGATACACCAGCAAGCAACTCATGTTCAACTTACCTCACTTACTTGCCTTCATTGTGGTACAGTCAGTGGACTACTATACGTTTTTAATAAGCATACCACATTATAAAAGGAGCACACCATTTGGTTCATTTTTTCTTGTCTTCCTAAACGTACACACATAGACTCTAAAGCTTATTTTCGCAACATTTACGTTCCCACTAATGACACAAATGTTTGTATACAGATTAAATGCAATATCGTCAGTTTAAATGTCATATCGTCATCCGAATAATTAAGCATTAGTTTAAAAACATTTTTTCTAAAAAAATTTATGCGATAAAATATAACTAATGTAACGAATATTTCAAAATTACATACAATTTTATTTTGTCTTAACTTAAATCAAATATAGTTTTCAGCATAAATACTTTTTTTCAGAGTACAAAAAAATCAAGTAGTTGTGATTTTTGTATTACTTTTGACTATATTTAATAAGCTTATTCCATTTTAAATTTCTTCTGTTATTTAATGTAATTAATTTATGAAAAATCCTGCCAAACAATAAAACCGATCTATTCCAACCAATTACACAAAGAATAAAAAGGCTTCAGTCACGTGACAATCAATCTTTTAAGTTAGAATAGGATTAGTTCAATTTATTTTCGTAAACTAATGTTACTTGACTACAACATTTTTAATTATTAGTAATTAATTCAATTACTATTAAGACAATTTTTTTCCATATAAGTATTTTAGTTTAAAAGTCTTCAATAAATATAACTTCCGAGTCTATCACTGTATTACTTTATAAATATTCAATAATATTTTATGCTATTTTTTCAGAGACATCTGGCTCCTACCAAATGTAATACAGATGTAGAGGTGCACTGCTCAGCAGATAATATATTTCAGAATACCGACCGACGTTTCAAAGAGCTAAAATGCAGAAATATGGACAATAGATGAGGCTAGTCGTCTGATTGAGCTGAAAAAAATAATATAATTTTATTAAATGAATTGATTATTTGTAACTATCGTAGTTTTTACTATATATTATAATTTGTAACAATTAATGTTACTGTAAAAAAATTAGAAAGGTTGTTTTAAAAACTATAATAGCAAGTACAGTTATTATTATAATATTATAGTATTGTAGTGCTTAAATTATATATCCAAGATATCCATATAAGGGACATTTGCTAGGGTCATCCCGCCGTTGGTGCAATAGACGGGTCTTACCTCGAAGTAACCGCATTTTTGATCACGGTTACCTCTACGCCAGGTAAGTACGGTATACCCAGTTGTACAAGTTATGCAACTGATACAATTATAGTATACACAATAATGTTGACATTTTCTCAAAATATTTATATTTTTATTCTCATTCTTCGCAATAATTTTAAAACATATTTTTCAGACACGACCAAATCTAAGTATGGGAGTGCCTTATGATTTTGTTAGAGCAAAAAGTGTAGCCACTTTTAAATCGTCTATTTTTAGTATACAACAAATTTTAAACATAGTACTGTGAGGGTGATCTGAGTTGATCACATGATATACGTGTGAATACAGTATGTGTGTGTACATCATCAAGTTTTTCGACTAACTCAAGTAATTATGACCTAAATGGGCTGAAATTTTGTTGGTAGCTTCGAGTTGGATGTCTCAGCAGATGGTTTACATTTGGACAAGCTAAAACTAAAGGAAGAAATTTTGACAACAGTTTTAGTGCAACAGTTTGAGACAAAAAAACCAATTTTTAGCGATAACTTTGTTCACATATATTTTACACATTCGCGTTCATAGGCAGAGTTGTAGATTTCGTTGAAATACCAATTTTTTGTATGCAATTTTCTCTAGATCGCAATGCAGATGCTCTATAGAGCAAAATACATACGAAAACAGCGAAAAACTCGTTTTTTACCCGTCACATAAATAAATTCAAATCCTACAACAAAACGTTGAATACAATAGTTTTCGAGCTTATCAAAATGAAACTTTTTTGTAAAGTAAGATATCCTATCATTTTTAGACAAAGTGTTATATACAAAAATTATAGATCTTTTGAATATACACTTTTTTATATTGACCGCTTTCATCTATATTATTATTGTAAAACAGTTAATAACGAAAAACGTTGTAAGAAGGTTAAAAAAGTGTATTACATAATGTCAACTTGTTAGTTTAAATTGAAAGTTAGCATAACAGAATAATATCAAAATTTAATCTTGCGGTTTAAGTAATACTTTTTGCTCTGGCACCTCGTAGGTTGCTCGTGTCTACATGACGATGTAATTTGGATGAATTTACCCGCTTGTTTATAGCTATAACTGTTACCGTTACAAATTTCCGAAAAAATTTTAATTTTTACTACCTAGGAAAACATTTTTTTCTATTTTTAACAGTCTTTTTTTTTTATCCAAATAATCAGAATTGTTCTCTAGACTATAAGATATCGTAGAAAAGGCTGTATAACAATAAGATCTACATCTCTTCTCTACATCACATAGGCTTACAACATAAAGTCTTCTATATTTTATAAAAAAAACTAGTAGTTAAAACGTTAACTAAGTTATCTCCATTTTTTTAAATGTAAAGATGATTGAAACTTAGTTAAGATATGTAATTTTTCAAAAACAAGTTTTTATTGTAAGTCAATGTACACATACATGAGTAATTTTAATGTTAGAAGATAAAATTTAAAAAAAAATCTTTTTTCATAACTTTCTCCCGTTCATAAAGGTACAAAAATAAATGTTATCCTGTTTTACTGAAAAGAAATACTGGTATCTAATTTTAACTCAGTTATGCATGCATTTTTGAGAATTACACCAGATGAATGCACAAAGTAAACCATTTTAATTACTATAATACTATGACAACTCATATGTAGTATTATTTATCAATATGCAAATAAATTAATTTAAAAAATTTGACATAATAAAAAGCAATGATAATTTTTTTCATACTTAAATTTTACAGTTATACAATTATACAATTTTATGAAAATCTTAAGAACCTTGAAAACTTATTGTAGCAATTCTCATAGTACTGCTTTTTTTTCTTTACTTATTAACTGCTATTATTATTTTTTTAATTGAGTTTGGACTAATCAGTTTTTAGCATTATGATTTTATTTAACACNGAGAATTACACCAGATGAATGCACAAAGTAAACCATTTTAATTACTATAATACTATGACAACTCATATGTAGTATTATTTATCAATATGTCAGAAATATTAGACTCTAATATAATTTTATTTTGCAAGAAAATACCATAAATTTAATGTCTGCAATAACTCTATCATTTAGATAAATATAATGAAAGTTTGTACTTGATTTTTAAAGTGCGGATTTTACATTTCAATTGAGTTGAATTGACGCCTAATAAGCTAAAACTATGATGGCATTGCTCTTTGAATACTGAACCCAATAGTTTTTAAAGTGTTGTCTTATAAAACTGTGAAATAATTTACAATAAATAATTTGTAAATATTTGTAATATTGAGTGCTGAAATACAAGGAAAAATAGTTCAATATAATAAAACCATATGATTTACAAATAAATTCATTTTTATCCATTGATAACATGGCAATATTTGACGTGAGTCTACAAAATTTTCGTTCCAGTTCGCAAATTATATTAATTAAAGTTTTTTAATCAAGTGGCTCCTTAGCATTTGATTGATGGCCACGCCACTCATACATTTTATTTGTACCTTTTGATTTCACTTGAAAATCGACGTTGATTTATGTGAACAGTTTAGCAAACTCATCAATTACTTCATATTCGAAGGAGGGAAAAGGAAGTATCTTTTTTAACCCTAAGGCGAATCAAACAAACGTAGGAACGTACGGTGTACGTGATACGTATGGTATAGGAGTGCTCAGACAAAACACGTACAGTTGGCATTGGCAGTTATGACTACTCCATTTAAATCCATTATGCTTGCCAAAGTCATTAATCATATCAAATTGGAGCCGGCAACTGACGCAGTTGTCTGAATTTATTATACTGACTACGTGTCTATTTGTACGAAGTTTTGTCGATTCAATTTAAAATAATCAAGTTATTGTTTAAATTATTTTGATGAAAACACAAAAAAATCTTATTTTAGCAAAATAAATAGCTGTTTAAAAATGAGAAATATTTGTACCAATGTTGTACATCACAAAATTGTATAATGTTGTGTGTATTAGCAATTCTAATGTTGGTTGTTTTATAGGTTTTATGTATTGAAAAAATATTATAACAAAATTTTAAACGTTCTTAAAATGGCATATCTACTGCTTTTTGTAATTTAAAGTCACTTTTGGAATCCTTACACGTGAATAGTTTACTACGAGTCTTTTGTAGTCTGCTGTTATCACCTGGACTATACCAAGCTATTTTATGACATTTTTTAGCAATAGTAATAAATTAATTCATTTATTTGAAGTGTAAGAAGACTATTTATAAAATTTCTTATACCTCGTTAGGTTTTGCTATCCAAATGGTATCAGCGGACAATTTACGCGTTAATTTACCCAAGGAATCCAAAAGGTATTTTTGGTTACAAACGTTAGTCAACATTTTTTTTAATGTTTAAAAAAAGCGTAAACGATGACTTTTCACGTTTTTAGAATTTCTCTTGTTAGAGGAAGTAACAATTATTTTACACCATTGAACTTATAATACAGGACAGAAAAATTTGCAGAATTCAAAAATGATTACAAGGACTTTTATTACGTTTAAATTAATTTTTAAGCTCACAAAGCCCAAGTCAAATTCTGCATTGTACAAACGTTGAAAAAAAAAAAAAGAAAAAAGATCGTACACACGCAGATAATCTTTGAAACATCTGTCGTATATTTGCCTTTACTCAGATAGCAAAGGTAAGTGTACGTGACAGATGTCACTTTTCAAATGTATTTTATCCATATCGCGTTAAATCACAATTATTGGGTCAATTTTGTATTGTAAAAGACAAAAAAAAAAAAAAGAAAAAAAAAAGTATCGAAACAATATACAACGAGAAATAAAACGTGCGACATGTCTTTCGAAATAACACTGGTCCTACATTTTCCTTCCAAGCCCCACAAAAGCCCGTAGTGGCAGCAACCAAAGATACGAAAATAGAGAGAGAGAGAGAGAGAGAGCGCACTTCATTAAAAGGTAACGCAGGGGACGCACAAGGAGGGAGACACACTTTTTCCATCATTTCTCACGTGGCGAAGTGCGTCACTTTTATCGACCATCCGACGACGACAACGACCCCTCTTCTGTTCCGACCCATCAGCTGTCTCGCACGCGGAGCTCCTACCCTCAACAATGTTGAGTTTCCCCTTCTTTAACAGGATTGTTATCGATCTTATCACTGACCTCATCAAATTATACACACACGTACGTTCGACCCCACCGTCTGTGTATAAGTAAACGCGTGTGGGTCAGAAGCAAGCTTTCGACATATTTTTTTTCGTTAAAGGTGATTCCGTGTCGTGCTCGGCTTTATCTGATAAAATTTATAGTACATATGTATATATATATATAGTTGTAGATTTCGTTG
>NW_019379459.1:229850-299664 GCF_000648655.2 Copidosoma floridanum | reverse complement strand
ATTTTGTTAATTTCTTTTCAAACTATAAAGAATAAACCTCTTTATTATACATGTATTTGTATTTTGAATAATTTTTAGAGCAAACATTTTTTTACTTTTGTTCAAATATAAGCTGGTATTATTTTGCAAAGTAAAAAAATTACCTGACTATATCTTGGACAACGCCATCGATTATATCTTTTCTGACAATAACAAGTAATATAGGCTAATTCATGCTTACAACTTGAATAAAGAAAGTCACTTCTTTCAACTTTTATTAAAATACCACACAGAAATTTAGATAAAAAGTGACGATAGGCGAAAAAATTAATGCAGATGCAGAGAAAGTCCTTATATTGTATGTACCTATACATAATGTATGATGTGTGGAAGTGACATCCTCTAGAAAGTTGCAATGATTTTTGGAACTACCATATTGAAATTACACCCACTGTCAATAAACCAATGAATAAAAGAGCAATTATGGCTACGCCGTTCTGAAAAAAAAACTCGCAGCTACATCACTGCCAATTACACCCCAACGGCCGGCATAGCCATGATCAATATCAATCAGCGAGCAGTTCTTCCCAAACGTGAAGCTTCAAACTGCCGGATTAGACCTAAAGAATATAAATTAAGACCCATCGTTGAGCTTCCTCGAGGTCATCAAACGCTTCCTTCCCATTTCGAAAAAAAATGGTCTCAACGACGTCCCATCGTAGGGAGGCTGAACCGGTGATCTCCAACTGACTGATAAAGCTACACGTATCCCACATGATCCCAGCGTGTGTCCCGGCGTCGCCGAAAATTTCCCGAATTATTTTCTCCTCCACCCGACAGATGAACAAACAAACAAGCGTCACGACCACCCGCCGGGCCTTTTTTCGTCTTCTTCTCCTTCGTCTCAATTAATCGCGACGGAGACGAGGATAATCGCGGACACCCACTGTGGCGGCCGTACAGTTTCCAATTATCGAGCGTCAGCTAGCAGGGCTTCCACGCACCGCGTTTCGGTCTCTCGCCTCGCCGTATGAAGATAATTATTTAGCTCCATGTGTACACTCGTCTGTCGGGTTGTTATTGCTGGCTCGAGAGGGTTGTTTATTGGTTCAGGCGAAGCCATCCTTCCTCCCTTTTATTTTTTCTTCTTTTTTCTTGATTAGCACTGTGTAGTGACAATGATGGATTGGCGTTTCACGGATGTAGAGCACCAATTTGCATGACCAAAAATATAAGGTGCTCTTTGTGATTTAGAGTGGTATACAAATCACGGGTACTCGCTCGAGAGGTGGTATAAATAAAACCAGCGATTACGGGGAAAACTGATGGTTTTGACAAAAAAAAAGGGGGCAACGCTTCAATTGGATCGCCTTTCATTTATTTTGTCATTTTGCCGATTTTGTGCTGGTATGGTTTTTATATAGAAAAGGGATTTGGGTCACGGGAACGTGTCATGGGTCCAGAACTAGGCCGAGCCGGTCGTCACGTTGACGTGCCAGTCGAGTGTGGTCGTGATAAAAATAGATTAATAAGATATCTGTCACTTTGCTTACGGACACATCGTGTGGAAGAGTTTGGATAGTATTTAAGGGTTCAACGAAAAAAAGATATGTGTGACATAAGAGACAAACTGAGAAAATCAAGGAAAACTAAGTGTCTTAAGAAATTAGTGATAATTTGAACATTCGACTGCGGAGAAACTGTTCTTTTTTGTATAGAAATGATCTGATCATTCTATTTTCCACAAAAGACGAACGGTTTTTCCATGGGAACTATGAAAATATGCACTTACCCTTCTAACTCGGCGCAGTTTCCTCGTGAAAAAGCGAGGGGCTGCGCACTCTGAAGTCTTTTGGAGACTTCTAAAGTCTTTGAAAGACTTAGAATGACTTATAAAGACTTTTTTAATGACTTCAAGTTATATGCGCTCTTGAAGTCCCGGTAAAAACTCTGAAGTCTTCAAAAGACTTAGAATGACTTATGAAGTCTTTTTTAATGACTTGAAGTCTATTTTAATGGCTTGAAGCTATATGCACTCTCCAAGTCCCGGTAAAAAATTTGAAGTCTTTAGGAGAATTCTGAAATCTTTGAAAGACTTAGAATGACTTACGAATTTTTAATGACCTCAAGAGTGCCCAGCCCCTTGGAAAAAAGGGTAAGTACAAGAATACCGCTTATTCCATGGGGCTTATCTTTTTCCTAGTTTGGAATCCAAGGCGGTGATCATCGACTTTACAACGTAAAAAAGGGTAAGTGCATTTACGCTGTCTGCCTAGCGTGGTTTTTACGTTTTGTGTCACTTACCCTGCTTTTTTTTTTTTTTTTAATCGCTGACGAAAATTATTAGCAATTTTTTCCAATTTTCGTTAAATTATTACTAAATCACGGTATAAGATATTGAATTCATAGGGATGCTATTAGACGCAAAATTGTCTGTTGAATCGATTGATATAAATTATTCATTTTCGACAAAAATATCATTCAGGCCTTTTTCCGTTGGACGGCAGAACTTTTTTTGCTCGTTTTCGAAAAGTCGTGAGCCTCTTTTGAAAACGTATGAAGAGCAAAGCTGTATTGTCTGACCTGTAACGACGAGATGAATATCGGGCTTTGGTGCTACTCTGAAGAAAATATTAGTGAATGTACTGAGATTTATCGATTTTTTTCATGAATATTCACTGATTGTTTCAAGGACAATTTAAATGAAGATTTCCACAGATTTTTCCAATGTCTAGTCACAGATTCGGAGTGACCCATTTTGACTATGTCAAACAGTGGATACACAATGCAAATACAACTGAATCCGTACAATTTCACGTATTCTGAACTTAAAATTAACGGATTAAAAAGGTCGAAAAAAGGTATAAACTACGAGTCGATGAGTATTCACGTGTGTAACTGGCGGGCCAGTGAAAATAGCGATTACCGACGAAATTAGCATACGTTTCACTGATTTTGTTGAAGAGAGCATCGACTCAAATTGAATCCTTCATGATTTTATGACTGCCAGTCCGTGGAATCCCCCTGATTCGGTTCAAGGGATTCAGTTTGCGAAAAAAATGTATCCTCCAATCTCGTACAGTCCGAGACCTGCACCGAAGGAAGAAAACTCGACGCGATCCAGCGCGCGTTTACCAGGAGTTCCGAAATAAAATTCCCGCCAGGATCATGAAAAAGCGCTGCAAGAATCCACGGTCCCCTGTACACGCACACGTGCATTTCCAATCCCCCGGATGTCCCTCTCGCATGGAAAATCAGCCGAGTATATCAAACACGCGCTTGCACCCCGGAAAAACCCCTTTATCCACCTCTTGCTCACCCTTCGCACGCGAAAAATCACAGCATATTCAAAGCAAGAGCTACACAGATATACTGCACACACACGCATTGATTCGCAGCAGCTCCACGGCTTCGAAAGCAGAAATGCTCGTCGTTCCTCTTTTGACAGGAATTTTCTTTATCTTGTAGCAGCTTCTTCCTCGTCCTCCGTCTTTACCTTTGGACAACGAGACGCAAAAGCGATTGGCTACTGCATATAATACGCCCCGTCGTCGGATAAAAGAGAAGCAGCTTGTCAGTCGCATGTACGCGTAAGATCCGACGCGTGCACAGGAGGGGGGAGGAAGACACCTGGAGGGTAAAGGATATCAAAAAGCTGCCGGGACGGAGGCAGCTCTTTCCCTGAGCCTTTGGACTCTTCAATGCCGCGATGAAGGGAGCACGAGATTTTCTCCTCTCTCTCTCTCTCTCTTGGATACATACGTATGTAAATATACATGTTTTTTTCATTTGATCGCGCCTTTTTTCTCCATTCTTTATTTCTTTTTACGCAGTGATACCTTTTTCACCTGTTTGACGTAATGGACTTTGTTTGCAACTCATTGCTGAACCTTTGCTCGTCAGCGCTCCAAACTGTGACTAGTTCTTGAGAAATGACGGGATATTTTACCGTGTAGAAGGTGCGATTCTAGTACGTCCAACCAATTATACTTTAATTCAATGTGGAAACAATCATTGTCCGAGAGAAATGTAATTTTATACGTATTTCAAGTGGGACTTTGTGAGAAAACATTTGTTCCACCTCTGTATTTCTATGATTTCTTTGGTTATCTCTATGCTACAGCTTCTTATTCTCAAATTCATTATTTGTTTATCATAAATTATACCTATACTCAAATTAGAGTACATTTTTTTCTGTTTTCCCGACTATGTCTACCTTTTATTATGTACAACGGATCATCTCTGTGTTGTTACGTACACACATCTTAAATAGTGTGTTTAATTTCTTTTTATTGTGAAGTATTATTTTGTTAATTTCTATCATAGTACTCATTTAATTTTGCATCCTAAAGCATTCAGTGCTCCACCAAAAATTTCTGCCTCACTACTTTTCTCTATTTTATTACACAAAAGTATTTTTTGATTCTTTCAAGAATTATCAAACACGATAATGAAATCGTTTTTCCGTAAGGGACTTTAATTTACCAGTTTTCCAAGACCAGGGAGTTTCGCCCCCTGCCCACTCCACGCGCCAACCCCCCCAACTTTCAATCATACATAGCTATAACAATTATTTAATCCAAATTTAATGATTAAGTTTAAGTTTATTAATCTAATTTCAATTTTTGTTTAACTAGCGAAGTATAATTTTTTTTTTTTTGTTTGTCAAATCAGCCTAAACCAATCACGTCACGAATAAAAGGCTTCGGTCACGTGACATTCTTTTTTTTAAGGAAGTTTGGGAGTAATAATAAAATGCAGAGATCACTATAATATAGAGTTTTCTTGATAGTCTAGAATACGTAGAACTTATATAAGAATTTTTTAAATATTTGTTATAGGTAATTTTTAAAAAAATTGCACAAACGAAAATCATGTAATTAACATAGGCTCTTGTGGAAAGTAACCTCTCTAGACTTAGAATGACTTATGAAGTCTTTTTTAATGACTTGAAGTCTATTTTAATGGCTTGAAGCATATATATGTGTGTGTGTGTGTGTGCATATACATGTAGTAGCTGGCGAGCGATTTGTGGGCTTCGGTGATTATTTTCTGTGGAGGGCGTCGCGCTGGAGCTTTGATGTGTTTTTGAATAACGAATCTAATTTATTGTTGAATTTTTCGTTGCGGAGTTCATCCGTGTGGTGCGCATAAATGGGATTTTTGTTTCAGTTTCAATTTTCTTTGGGTTTGTGATTTTTCGTGATTTATTGCTGTTGCTTTTCAATTTTTTTCTTTGCTGGATAAATCCCACATTGATGCTGTTTCAAGTGTTGACTGATTATCCGAACTGAATTCCTATATTTACCATGACTGAAAAAATTATTTTTTATTTATAAAATTACATTTAAGCCTTGATACAGAAATTTCTCGATCACCGAACGCTTACTCCGTGAAACCAGGGAGGAAAAGTTAGTGTGCAACGTATCCCTCTCAGTCCTTACATGGTTTGACTACATCGACTTCCGGCTTTAATGTAAAAGTCTAAAAAATTCGTCCAGATTTTAAACTGGAGAAACTTGAAATAAGAATATTATATGTATCAATAAAACCTGAAAGTATCGTGAAAGTATCATATACCGCTACTGCACCACTTGATACCTCTACAACTTTCTGCATGGATGATCAACGTTACGATACAACGTTCTAAAAATTTTTCATCCCAAAGTAATTTGTGGATATTGACTTTTACATCCTGCTATTACGTAGGGAAGATATTGGTAAGGAGGTGCGTCGCGAGAATGATCAGTATATATATTTTCTTAAACACTTTTATTCGAAATACCCATCTATAAGGGAAAGTCGCGCGTGTGGTTCCGTTCTATAGGCTCGTTGTGTCTTTCCTTGGTTATTGCTCGGCGTCTTAATTCGGTAACGAAATATATTATATTACCTTGTTCCCCACTTGTCGGTGCCTTCTTGATAAAGTAGCCTCGCTGTTACTGGAGAGAGTTAGTATGATATGCCTTGCATTATTTGCTGCTTTGCTGCTACTACTGTCGGTCTACTATGTATAGGCAACTAGTCATGAAAGGGTTGCCTTACTTTATTTTTGCTTAGGGAACTCCTGTTTCAAACTCAAATTAATAAGATTTTTCATCACTTTGTAAGACATTTTTTCATTAGAATAATGGTGTGACCATAACCACAATTTTATGAGGTATAAAGTAATTCTTTAAATATGTTTCTAAAAATTATGAGTTTGGCCCCACGCAGTTGCTTATACTAAAAAAACGTTTGTACATTTAACGAAATAATATTTCTAAACTATCTTATTATTTCTATCTTTATTAAAGATGTAATACATTTANATAGGTAATTTTTAAAAAAATTGCACAAACGAAAATCATGTAATTAACATAGGCTCTTGTGGAAAGTAACCTCTCTGTCTCGCTTAAATGGACAAAACTTTTTGAAAAATGCAAAGGTATTGAAAAAAATCTACTTACGAGTTAATTATTGTTTAATTATTCGGTAAGCAAAATTTAGAGGCATGTTATAGTGCATTTTAAACAATGCAAACGTTAAACTTAAGAAAAATATTGAGTGCAAGAGGAGGTGCGTGGTAAAGGGGGCCAAGCTGCGCCGGCCGAGGGGACTCTCCCTTCCTCGTCCCTTTGAACGATACTCCCGAAACCTCCTTAAGAACATCGACGACTGCTCACTTCATCCAAACTAAATTGCCAATTAACACAAGTAACGTTGTTTTTTCCTCTTATATCTAAGGTACTGCAAGAAAACAACTAAAAAGAAAAGGATAAAATACCAAGTAACTCCGTACGTAACCATCGCACCTCGTTTTCACTTATCCACAGGCAAACGCAGCAAATCGTGCTCAACGCAGACAGATGAGGACAGAAATCAGCGAAGCATCGTTTCTACCGCTCAAGACTCGCGCAACTTACAAATATGTTGTTAACGATCGAGGAATCAATACAAGGATAACAACAACAACAACAGCGGCAACGCAGGTGGCAGCTAACTAGTACCGCGCATTATCGGTTCCGGCGCCTCGAGTTCGCCCTCCGTGCACCCCGTATCCAGCCAAGGCACGTTAATTGGCCACGCGTGAGCGTCTTCGTCGCAATTATACAACAAAAATCGATCATCCGAATGGATGAGTGTCGAAGCAGCTAGTTATCTCGACTGCTCCCAACTCCTTGGCCCGGGTATTAAGTTAATTGAAGCTAAGACGCTAATTAGCAGGAGATGCTGGAGAAGCAGGGGCCGCGTTGTGCGGATCGAGAGACCCTTAGCTTCGCATCGGCGCCCAGAGATTTCAGCTCGCTCGAGGGCGTTTCCGATCTCCCTCCCCCCCCCTCTCTTGACTATCATAACGTTTATGTACGAGATTATCGCTCCTCTTGTTGTTATTATCATTATTGTTATTCTCATCGTCTGATTCTTTCCCGAAGAAGGTACTGCAAGTGGTTTCTCTTGGCGCGTTGTAGCTCTCCCGTACTCGACGCACCTGTGTATTTTTCATCCTCCGAGTTGTTGACTTTCCACTTTTCAAGGTGGTAATTAGCAACTGAAGTTGTTCGCGCGTTTGTTGTGTTTTGGTTGTTCATCTTGCCTGTTTACCGTCTCCGGATATTCGTTTTGAGATGCCTGTTTGAACCGATCATTGTTTTTTCTTTTTTTTCTTTTCCATAAGAAGATTGTTGAAACTCGAGAAGCTCTCGTTATTTTGCACCGTTATGACAATAATAATAATAATAATAATAACAATAGTTTTAAAACGCCCACGTGTTGGTGTAAGCTCGTTGATGTATTAAAAATCACGTTTCAATCCAAAATGGAATTTCGATGCGTCCGAGTTAGGCAGTGCTCTGAGTTTTAGTAGGAAAAGTCAAAGAGTATACAAAGTATAACGTCACGTCAAATTAGAAGGTCATTTTCCATATAGTTTCCCCATACCAAGTGTTACGGATAAAACATTTCATGATGCTAGACTTCAATGATATTTTTTGTTGCTGTTGTTATTAACATCAACATCACGAAAAATCAACTTGTGGTAAAGAAAATCATAAAAAAATTGTCGTGGTATCTGCTTTTTCAACTCTAATCATTGTTATTGTAATTTTTAGTAATCGCTCCCTGTATTTGAATCACGTGGACTATAGTCGCGCTCTTCTTGTTGACCAGTGCAGTAAATTCTTCTCTCGGCTTATGGAATCAGGGCATATTGTGATACTTATTTTTAGTGTGGTAAATTACATGACTTTATATTGTTTGGGTGTTATTTGAGCCACGACAAGAGATATAATTTTTGTATGGTAAATCCTCAGCCTGGTATTAATCTTATAGTTTAGTACAGTGAAAATTTATGCTCTGGAAGGGCTTTTTTACTACATGAAAGAGCGAACTGAAATGAGAGTGAATAGCGATTCTAATATATTGAAATTTTCTCTCCGACATAGTATGAGAGATAAATTAACTCTACGAACTTTGTTTTCGAGAGCAACACTGAGGTTCTTTAACTGCTAATCTTTACTGTAAAACATTGAGTCTCTTTTTTTTACCCTACGACAATTAGAAAGTACTTTAACTGAACCATTCTTTGAAAGATTATTCGCGCACATCTGTAACATTCATGATAATCACGAAAAATGTCAATGCATACATTTGTATGTAACCAAAGCCACGTCTTTAATTCAAATTGCTATCGATCCAAAAATTCTTTATATTTATTTACAGTAAATCAAACATTAGTTATCTGATGATGATTACTCAAAAAATATTAAGCGACGACACAACGACATTCAACTCACTCTCCGCGCCAACACTTCATGTTCATACATAAGGGATAGTGGGGCAGCGTGAGTTTGTAGGGTAACTCGGGCACCTCATGTACTCAATAAAAAAATTAATGTTTTTCTCTCAAATAAATTTTTTTACATTGTAAAATATCAACACTATTTTCCTCAAAGAGTATCATGATAAAAAGTAATTAAATAATTTGTAAAAATTTATAAAAACATTTTAATAAATAACCCTGCGGACAATGATAGCTTCACGGCTTCTTTTTACAATAAAAATTATCTCCAGTAATTATCTCGTGACGTTTTTCCAACAGTCTGTTTGATTTACTTTCAAGATCCGTTGAAAAAAAAATTTTATCTTCCACCATTAAAAAGTTATATTTATTTCAAAACATCGCTTCTAGGGGACATGATGGGCACTACGCTTGAGGCACAATGAGCCTGTGGATCGTGACTTGAATAAAAATAAGAATGGTGTGACGATACAAAAAGAAGATGGAGAGAAATATTCATAATATTCAAATCGAATTTTCAAAATATTACACAAAGTGATTTTTTGGTAAATTCAGTTGCTATGAATCCTATAAATTTTAGTTCTATTTTCCTACAATCTTAAATTAGCAAGACTGAAGAGGTTTTTTACATATATATTTCATTTTAATGAAGCTTTATTTTTATAATATTAGAGTGCAACATTGATATGATATTGGCATACAGTTATTTGTAATAAACACAAAATTTATGAGATTAAGGCAAGATGTTTGTGGTATTAAAATAACTTATCTAACAGATTGTAATGTAACTTGTGATATAACATTTAATGTACAATGATTTAACAAATAAATGTTTCATGTTTCTTAAATAAATTTTTTATGTTTGTTAAATATCATTAAAAATTTATTAACATAAATACTGTTGTTCACCTACGATCGAATTATTTCAATTATCCCGCGCTCATTGTACCCTACAGCTATGTTCACTGTGCCCGCAGAGGGGCAGGATGAGCATTTTTAAGAACTATATTTTATTATATGATAACTAATTATTTATTGATTTATATATTTTTTATTTCGGGTAGTTTTATTCTATGTGTCACGCTCTGAAAGATGCTCAGCTGGAGAATTATATTTAAGGTGGAAAAAAATTGAAAGAGTGTAAACAATAATGGGTGCCCGTCATGCCCTACTATCCCTTATACATCTTTATTGTTGTCAAAACTACCGTAAAAACGAGGCATGTACGTATGATCACGCCCTCTGTGACGCAAATGACGATAAACCAGAGTAAACGATCGGTGAAGAAATCCATTACGCATGTACGAGTCCGTCTAACACATTAAGCAAACACGGTCCAATCGAAAACAAAAGAACCCCCCCGTGCACGCACGCACCCACCGGACGCCAAACCGACCCATCAAACGGTCCCACAAATTCTGATTATCATCCGTCCGCCAGCTCGAATTAAAAGCCGGCCTCCCCTGTATCTCCGCAATTATCAAAGACATGAAAAAAAAAGAAAAAAAAAAAAAAAGGGAAGCGGGGGAGGGAGGAGAAAAACAGAGCGGCCTCGTAAAGCTCGCGCACGATTACATTCGCCGCGGCGAGGCGTGAAAGCCCGTCAAAACGTCAGTAGGCAGCGATATATATCCAAAAGGACAGCCAGCGGACTCTTAAACGACGGAGCCACGGCGCCGAGCCTCGGCGCGAATGAATTATTCATTAAACAAATCGTCGTCGTACACCCGCCGCGCACACCACTTCGCTTTATCGTCGAAATAATGTCACCCCCCCCCCACCCCCACCCTCTTTGGGCTTGTGTATAGGTATAACCATGGCTGTTCACGTTGCCGCGCCCCGGGGCCATTATATTATACATTGCGCCTCTCCTCCTCTCCGACGCTATGCCTTTCGCGGGACTCTGTATCCGCGTCGATGTGCCCACGCCTCGTCGCATCGTTTGCCACTCGTTTTCATTGTTTACAGCCAAGGGATGATTAAAAATTACGTATGCTCGGACGACCCATGGAAGCGACTACACGGTGCTCGATCCTCGCTTATATAGGGTTGAAAATCGGTCACGAGCACTACGAACTTGTACATCGTGGTTCGGATTGTTTCCTGCAGCGGAGGATGGCCATGAGGCGATGATCAGTGACGAATTGGCGTCGCGTGTCCAAAGCGAAAGGCAGCTCGGATGGAGTCGTTCCACGCGGCTTAAGTCGATTTGTCAGGTCGGCTCCGATAATGCGGGCGTCGCCTTATTCCCCCCTTCTAGCCTCCTTTGGCTCCTCCATCCCCCCGTCGTAGCTATACACGCTCATCTGCATAAAAGTATGTTTCCTGCCCCAACTACGTGCGCGTACGAGTGCTCGCTCTTGCGGGTGAATGTATTTTTCGACGCGCGCTTTGCGGGCATTTGCATAATTTCCGAATACGCCGATACGATGTGACGGAGAATTTAAAATTTAACCCGGCGCCCGTCACTACGTACCGCTCCCCCGCTTACCGATTCCTTCCGAGCGCCCGCACCCGCAACAGGACGTCTACACATTATATATACCACTGCGCTGTAAATGAAAGGAGCGTGGGAGGCTGAGACACGGCCGGGGAGGGTGGCACGTGTATGCGCCGTTACATATGTATGTTATTCGATGAATTTGTGTGTGGGCGTGCACCGAAGGGGGAGGAATGTCGGTGAGTTATGCGTTTTTTTTTAATTTTGCGGGGTGTTTTTTTGATTTTGGCGTGTATGGTTAGTTGTGATGTGCAGAGATGAGGGGGAAAAAGTTAGAGGCCCATCGAGAGGGATCGTTGCTTTTTTTGAATGGCTTTTTTGTTTGTGTAAAAAAAAAAATGAAGGAAAAAACAATGATCCATTTGCTTAAATGAACAAGTGTTCGTTCATTTTCGATGGAGTTTTGGTTCCTGTACGTCGGAGCGAGGAGTCACAGCTAGTTTTGATTATTACTTTTTACTCATTTTTAAATAAAGACAGTACAAGCAAGTGCTTAACTGACTGGTTTATATATTATTTTTTTGTTTATTTGTTTTTTTTTACATCATAAGCAAATATATTACATAATATATCACTTTTTAATTTCAAACTTATCTGACAAATTCATAGATTTATATGAATTATATCTCATAAAAACATAGGGAAGTACTCGAATGTATCTTTGCGCAGTAGTGGCTTGAGGATAAAAAATATGAAAAAGAGTGTTATCACTTAAATTATCTTACAGCGTGATAATAGCATGTCTTTTGATACTGTGACAATTTGTTTTTAATACAATCGAATAAATCAGCGACTTCCATTATTCGATATACATATATAGATAGAATGGAATCAGCAAGCAGACTGTGAGCACTTGTCACAATAAATATGATGTACGTATTTGTTTTTCTAAAACTCAGATACTTGCGAGTAATAAGCCTGAGAAGGTTGGCACAATAGCCAACGCAACTTTGCAAAATAAACAACACCAAACAAAGAAAATAATATACAACTTATTTTCTAACTTGAATCCAACTGATTGCTCATTACATTCTATTTATATTACAATTTGTTTTAATTATCGTTTTATAGATAGTACGTGGTTCAGTAGAAATTATAATGGCAGCATATGAACATTTTCTCAAACCACGTAGCATTGATAAACAAAAAAAATGCATAACAATTACAGTACTTTCACACATTATCCTAGGAAGAAAAGACCCAAACAACAAAGTTTCGCGATATCTCACAGGACGTAGCATCTTTTAGCCCCTAACTGTCCTCCAGCGTATTAACCCAGCCATTTTCTCCATTTCTGAATTTGCAGCAGATGCGAAAGCGGAACCAAAGACGCCTCGTACACCTTACCTCTATTTTCCGGGCCGTCGTCCCGACTTCTTTTTCCTTGGCGTCTCCCCTTTCCACATGTAAAACTGGCATCCCAATGTCTCTTAAGCCTCTTCCACTCTTCTTTCCCTCTCTCGCCGTGACACTGTCATCGCATTGCCGGGAGAAAAGGATATAATAATCCAAAAGCCCGTAAAGCAGCTGCCGTAATTCTACGCTCACGTGCGTTTTTGAGCAGCATTGTTTCCAGCACATTTTTTTTTTTTTCTTCTCTTTTCCTTCTTTTTTTCCAATTAAAACTTACCTGCGGCCTTTTTCCGGGAATTTTAATTTATTCCCTTCAAAGCGCAAAACTAAATTACAAATGCAGCCCCCTCCCCCCAGCCCCCGTTAGAACGTTGTTTGGGACAAAAACAAGGATTTTGCTTTTATGGTTTATTGCTCATGAGTGCCGAGGTTATGGAATTGCTGGGCGAAAGCGCCTGCTTTTTTTTCCTTCATTGTGCACTCGTATATCCACTACGCGTGTTATGACAAATGGCACGTACAATGGAATGCATGAGCTTTTTTTTTTTTTTATTAGGAGAAGCATAAAGGATAGAAAGTCCTGCGTATGCTGCTGTGTCGAATTTCGCTTAAAAAATGCAATTTAATTAGTTCACGAAGCCAAAGTAATTTATATTATGGCAGCACTTTGTCGAACATATTTTTTTCACTTTTTTCGTGGATATATCGGCAATTCTGTAAGGACAGTCCGCCGAGGCAGACTGTATCCAGTGCACACAAGGACTGTGGAAATGTTCACTGTGCACAATTTTTTCATACAAAATATCATCCCCAATCTAACGAAAAACAACCACAAACCAAACATTTTGTATTAAGTACATCGATTTAGGTGCAATCGTGTAAAAAAATGTAAACAAAACTTTTAATACTCTAATGATAGTTATGGAAAATATGTGTTGGTTCGCTATATCATATTTTAGCTTGGATTTGTTACCATACTTTTACCATAGAAATCACCATTGATCTATGTGAGACAAGTTATGTATTTCATAAAAGTTAAACTATTTAGTCATATACCCTTTTATCTACAATTGAATCTTTAAGGTATAAAAGGTAGGAAACATTCAAAAGTAGCGTAAAGAGTAGTTTTTTATAGAGAACGAGGTTGACATTTTATGACAATTTTTCTATTCAAAGGGTACAGATCATAAAAAAAGAGATATTATGAGTGACCGCAATGTCTTACAACTTAAAAAACGTGAATAAAAACATCTANGGGGGGAGGGGCGATGAATTTAATAATGAGAGCTTGTACCTTGGCATATCGACCCGTCCTAGCACCTGTACGCGCGCTCTTCCGATTTTCTCTTAATTACGCGGAGGCATAATTTAGTTGAATTGGGATGAACCCGACGGTGAAGTGCACCGTGTACGCGGCTGATGTTGCTCGATAATGGCCGGGGTTGTACGGTAATATATACTCAATTTGGCCTGCCAAGATATACACCCACACACGTGCAATGTACAAACTTTTTGGGCCCGAGTGCGCCCTTATGTCTCCGTCTACCTCTGGCTGAGTTAATTGAGGTTGAACCGGCGTATTGCACGTATTTTTTTTTTTTTTTTTTTCTTTTTCAATGTGAAATCACTCTTGCTACGACACACGCATGCAGGGATCAGTTAATATTTCAGAGTGAAAACAGGGCGCGTGGAGGTCACTCCGTAACGTGGACACCACACACTTTCACTGCAATGAACATTGTGTGCTATATACAGTACTATTTTTTCAGCCCATAACAGGCTATTTAATCGTGTTATCCAGCATCGCCTCCTTCTTGCCATGCAGGTGGCGCTGTTTCAGATTACTGCACATAGCGAATAAATTATGTGTAGCTTTACACATGATGTTTACCTTAAGGTGGCTCCAGCGCCTAGTGCCGTATCAAAATGGGGAGACTAAAAATTAATCATTATTTTCTTTAAAATATGGTATAAAATTATCGTAGAGACTGTTGTAAGCCATATTCTACATTTTATCTGTTACTTTAGTGAGTTAATATAAAAAAACAAAAAAGTTTTATGGTGCCCTAATTGATGAACTGTTACGGTACGCTCCTAAGTTCAAGAGTAGTTATACCTATATATATGTACTCTGCAGAATGCAGACAGCTGAGAGCTGACTTGCACTCGCAACTGTATACTTAGTCTCCGATTATTTAAAGATTTCGTTTGATAACAAGACACTTTTCTCATGTCATCGAAAACTGCGTAATAATATATACATGATAGTATGTTTTTTACACCTTACGGGTTATTTATATAAGTGCAGAAGTAGGTTGTATATCGCGTAAGCTTGCATTTTCTATCCAACCCGTCTTAAAACTACGATTTTGTAAGCATGATTTCTTACAATTTTTATCGTCAACCTTAATTTTTTTTTATACGAATAGAAAGATGGGAATTCCAAGAATATAATTCAATTTTATTAACCTCGGTTGGGTTATTTATAATTTTAACATTGAGGCCACTGGAGCCACCTTAAGCTCACTGTCTGCTACTGTGTGCCAAAATAACCTTGATCTATTAGGTATTTTATGCACTCAGTTATCATGTTGTAAAAATGCTGCTCTAAGATTTGTTTCAGGAGTTAAAAAATCAGATCATATTACGCCAACTTACACATCTCTATCTATTCTATCTTTTCGAGAGCGTCGCATATACCTTGCCTTATGTCTATTGGCTTCGATTTTGAAATCCAAAAAACCTTTATACCTCGAAGAGAGATTGCAGTATAAGCCTTCCAATGACCGTGGCAACCACTGCCCATCTGAATATGATTTGTCGGTTATTGGTACTCATACTAGTAATTATGATAATGCATTTGATGTTTGACATTCCACACATATGGAACAATTTACCTACCAACTTGAGATCCATGTCTGAGACCTTATTTTAAATTTTACCTTCGTGAATATCTATTATATAAATCTGCTTTTAATTTACATTAGTCTTAACGTAACATGCTTACTCTCCCATTTCCTTGATAAACAATTTTAGTTTGCATCGACTCTTCAATGATTATTTTTACTGGTCATAATTTTTATTGTTATTATAGTTGTTGTTATCACTTTTATGGTTATTTTTTTTATTTTTAGTATTACTATTTTTATAATCAGTTTTATTATCGTATCCTGCAAAACTTTGTAGGTTGTGACTTGCGCGCAAGACCAACCGTTACCTTATTTCCATGTATTGGCCAAGGCGAAATAAGTCCTGAAGCCTTTTGTCTTTGAGATTATACTCTTATTGGCTAGAGTTTTGGCTCCCTGCTGCCCTCTTGCGTTCAAAAGTCGTCAGTCGCCATCCCCATATCATTATACATTTTTCCTGGATACAGTTGTAAGAATAGTACTTAAATTCTACGTCAAATTTTAGTGTTTTTGCATCAATTTAGCCTAGTAAAATCCAACAATCAAATTATACACACCACATGTATACGTCATTCGAAAATACTCTGCAATCATATTTACTTCACAGCTCGCGTGAAGTACGCGCTCCGATCGATGAAAGGACTTTTTTATTGGATCAAAATATCCAAGGGCCCAATAACCATACACACAATACCGAAAAATTGACCCAATTTGAAGCGCCCGCGCCCCGAAATTAGCAATCCTATTATCTGCCGGACAAGAAGCAAAAATCAATGCAGCGCTTGGCAAAAAGCCTGTTTGTTTTTTGTTTGGCACGCTCCCTCGCGCGCGCGTGTTTTAAAAGTAAAAAATCAAAAGGCCAGCTTGCGAGGGAAATTTGGGTGGGTGCCCCCGAGGTTGGCATCCAAAATAGCTGGGTGCTCGGAAACGCGGTGCGTTGCGGTGTACCAAAAGGGCCAATAATTTAATTTCTGTCGCACGAGGCGTGCACCTATATACACACCGCATAGCCCGACCGGCGCCACCTGAAGCGCTCACGTGTCCCGTGAATAGAGACACGCGCGTGGAGGATCGCGCGTGATTTAAAGGACACACGGGCGAGGGTGGCTAGTTAGAGGTGTATTCATTACAAATTACAGACCTCGCAGAGGCCACGGTTTCGCGATAAGCCACGCTGTGATGACAATACGCGCCGCCACCCTCCGATCCCTGCATGTGTACGCGCGTGGTGCGTTATACGGCCGATGGGGCGATCCCGCGGATACTACGTAAGGGGAGCCTTTTCATTTCAGGTGGTTTTTTGTGCCATGGATTGGTGGGCAGAAAAAGATACAGGGGAACGCTCGTTGATTTGGCCCTTTGGAATCGTCTGGTCTCGTTTGCGCGTGAATTTTCGGTTCATCATTTCACGGATTTGTGTTTGTTTAATGTTACGTACACGCGTTTGGAACAATCAAGTGGCAACTGTTTTACTTGGTGCAACTCAAGGACAGTGGATTTGAGATGTTGTCCCCGATAGCACATAAACTTTCTGCGATTCGTAAGGAATCGGCATTTGAAGGATACCCACGTAGTTTGGCTTCCAAATGGAGAAGCCCTAAGCTCAGCCACGGATTCGACGCTGGAAACTCTTTTTTGAAAAGTCCCTACCGCACGGTTTCAAAGAAAAAAAAAAAAAAAAAAAAAAAAAACATTCTAGACATCTGATACACCTTGCAGAAAAACTTATCGCTTCTGTGCGCGAGCTTTCGCTTCATCCAAAGTCTTCTTCTCTCCCCCTGCGTTTTAACGAGAAACGCTACTGGCAGTCGATTTCGGTGGGTAATTCATGGCTCGTTTGTTCTTCTCCCCTGGCATCTTGCGCACACCTTCATTTTTCTTGGCTACAAATATAATGTCGCATGGTTGTATACCATGTCAATCATCTTCATCAATTACACGAGGATGAAATATTGTGACGATAATCCACTGTGTGTCTTTTTCGTCAGTATACGCGTTCAACCCACGCTGTGAGCGATTGTGACTCTCCCGCAAGGATAAACAGTTAGTGCTTCAAACCGATTGATTGCATATATCCCTTGTTACTATCGATCTATACCAAACTAGGTGGGTTTTCCGCGGACAATGCCATAAGTTGGTTATCTAGTGCACGTGAACTGCAAAACGACTGAGCATCCATGAGCTTCGAAAGTGACCCGTGGATAAGTGTTGGTTTAATCGTGGTGATGATACTCTGCAGAGTTATGTGTACGGCGGTCGATTGGATTGCTTAGAACACGTTGGTGCTGCAAATAGTTAAATTCGTTGACCAAAGAAGGTTTACGCTTTATGACTAAGTTTCAGTACTCCTCGTATTGAATTACTCCGTAACGTGGACACCACACACTTTCACTGCAATGAACATTGTGTGCTATATACAGTACTATTTATCAAGAAGGAGAATTGTGATGACTCCAAAATGAAGATCTTTTGCAGATAAGTATACATAAATGTGACCACGAACGATATTGATTCAGCGATTATTAGGTTTGCGGCAAGCTTATGTCATTGTCAACTTTTTGAAGTAAGACAAATCGTATCAGTTGGATTATGATCCGTATTAAAACTCTTTTTCAGCAACCACGTTTGAAATCTTCTTGTGTTTCAGGTACGCAATTAATAATATGTACAAACGTTCGATTATTGTAAGGATTATTTTAACCATCGATGACGTGTTAGACTTTGTGGCTAAGACAACATTTGCCTCAAATCGACCGACTCAAGGTTCATCACGTCCCCATCGCAACGAATCCATTATGCATGTGAGGACAAACAGTATACCGAACGATTAATAACCATCAACGAGACAAAACGATATACAAAGTGAGCTCCTGCATGAAAATCTTTATCCTAACGAGTCTCTCCTCTTACATTGATCAATAAAACCTTCCCCTTTCCGTTTATTGCGAGCAAAAAGTAAAAAACAACGAAAACCCATACCCCGGCCTAAGCCGAAAAATCCATCCCTCACTGCGAGCGGCTCGATCTCATTGACACCCCCCGAGCAATTCGTACCCAGTTCCCTTCTGATCGTAATCTCGAGCAACTCCTTATTAAATTCATAAGACAGATCCAACACAGCCGGAGACACGACCAACCCCCTCCCCTGGCTTCTAGCAGAGATAACGCAACAGCCCATCCTCGCGATGTGTGTGTCTGTGTGTGTGTGTGTGTGTACGTGTTTGTTCGTTGAAGAAAAGAGAGGAAAAAAAAAAGAAGAAGAAGAAGGAGCACAGGCGAGCACGAGGTGGGGCTGTGCGCGGACACGGCGGGGGTGCGCCAGGAGGCTCGCGGAAAAAGCCGATTGGGGGGTTGGGGCCACGGCGACGGGCGCGATTGCGCTGTACCGCGGTGCCGCCCGACAGCCACTCCCGCGCGTGCCGTGCCACAGGGGGAGGGGGTGAAGCTGCACCCGCCGCTCTACCCTCCCTCTTCCTTCCTTTTGGGGGAGGGGGAGAAGTGGATGTCCTAGGGCACCCCCTCCCCACCTCCCTATCCCCAGCGCACTCTTGGCGCGGGAAACAGGAGAGCGGAAGGACGAGAGGCCGACGACGGCTCGCTCGAGTCAGTTCCTCGTCCGCTACCGTGTTGACAGCACGCGTTTCCATCGACTGGCGTCTATCTCTCCTTCCCTCTTTATTTGCTCTGCCTTTATTTATCCGTTCTTGCAATATCCATCTTTGTCCTTGGGCTATTGGTTTCGATGCATCATGTACGGGGTGTTGGGACCGAGTATTTTATTTTTTATTTTTTTCTTCATTTCTGTTTTTTTTTTTTTTTTTATGTTCCTTGGGTGTTGCTCATCTTGTACAAGTTTTAACGACTCGTATTTCGGCTCTCAGTTCATATCATGCATCGATGATGCGTGGTTTTTTTATGGTTACAACCCTTATTTTTATCATCAACGACGAGTTGAAAAATGTAACCTTTTTTCCACAGTAACTTCCGAAAAATTCATACTTCGTGGTCCGTCGAAATTCTTCGTCCAATCGGATCCCATACGTGAAATTTTTCTGCCCCAAAATAACGAAAAACGACACTACCTTTTCAGCGTATCCGCAAAACACACAGTTTTGACGTTGCCGCGACTAAATTTCAAAACCATTTCTTTTGACAATATTATTAATCGAAAATTGAATTTCCACTATACCCTGCAAACAAATAAATCCAATATTCCTCATCGTCACGCATTCATTTGGCTTCCAACATCGCATCACACATTGGAACGATTGAAAAAAAAAAAAAACTACGAGTCCCTTTGAAATAAGAGCTCCAAAAGAGCGGGCCACGAGCCAAGAAGCAACACCTGCTGGAACTCGGGTCACGATCTCTCCTCCTGTTGCATGCGGGCGCGCGCATACACACACAGACCCACACGTGTGCGCCCACCAGCGCGACCACCCCTCTACTACCAATTTTTTTTTTGTCGCGCTTATCTCTCTTTCTCTCATTTTTTTTTTCCCTCCCAACCACGGCAGTAGTTGTGTGTGCAGACGGAGAGCAACAGTAGCAGTGGCCTTATCTGGCTGGATCCAGCCGCGAGGAGCTCGCCTTCTTTCACGCTCGATTCAACCGCGTCGCGACGCCGAGGCTGACACCGCACCGTCTGACCTAACTCGGTAAGTAACTACTGAAGATACTATACTATGTTATGCTCTCATGTACATACATATATACATACATATATATATATTTACGTATACGTAAGTTGCTCAGTCGAGCGGAAAAGATCATTTCTCTCCTCGACAACGTTGAAATTGGCATTAATACGATTTTTTTATTACGGTTCTGAGAGACGAAAAATTCATCCCGTAAACTGGATAATATAGAGCGAGTTTTCAATCTAATAGAGCAAACTAGGGACAATGAAAAAGGGGAATGAAAAAAAAAAAAAAAACTACCTTCACCCCAATTTTCATCCCAAAGCCCTTTGGCGACGTAACAGACTAGCTGAACTCGAATTTCCGCGCTAGTGAAATTACTTATTCCTCTCCAAAGTGCGACTTAAAAATTTCAAACTCCGGCCCTCGTCGGTCTCCGTCTACCTCTGGCTGAGTTAATTGAGGTTGAACCGGCGTATTGCACGTATTTTTTTTTTTTTTTTTTCTTTTTCAATGTGAAATCACTCTTGCTACGACACACGCATGCAGGGATCAGTTAATATTTCAGAGTGAAAACAGGGCGCGTGGAGGTCGTAAATGTAAAACAACTCGCGCTCGTAATTCCGCGTTGGCTTGAACCCGCATGCGTAAGTTTTCGTAGCGCGCAAAACAGCCCCGATGTATTACCCAAAAATTCATGAGCAGCGCGGCACTGTATTTGTGGGCGTTTGAATATTTCTGTCTTTTTTTTTCTTTACAAGCGACCCAAAGTCATTACAAATGACAAAAAATCAATAAATGCTGTTGCGCGTACAGGACTCGGCGCGAGTTTCGGTAGAAAATGATTATTTCTCGGTTCGTTCTTTGACTGATAATTCATAGGACTGTGAGTGCGTTTTTTGCGATAATAAGTTTTGTCTATAATATACACAAATTTTCGTAAATTTTATCTTATTTTTGAATCAGGGAAAAACACAAAGTAAGCGTAATCATTACGAAGAAAAGATGTACAATAGTTTTCACTGTAAAGTTAAAAATAATTTGGGAACCCGCTACAACTTTTATCTTAATTTAATATTGCATTGTTTTCATGATAATTATTCCTGTATTTTTACAGTAAACATCTTTGTACTTTGTTTCCGTAATCTTTTAAGATTCATTGTGGTTGAAATATAAATGAAATCTGTTGTAAGTTGGCAAGTGGTAAATTTCGGTATTTCACAGCAAGTTTGTGTATTTTAACAATTAACACAAATATTTATCCGTAGATTTACATATCGGTAAACGATATTTACTTTTGTTATAAACTCTTATAAATACTCAAAAGATGAAGTATCGCCTATTTGATAAAATCATCGTTTATTCGGGTTGAATTGATATTTTGAAGTACGCAATTGAATATTTTAAAATAAAGATAAATAGAATAAACGTATTCATGTACACTCGCATTATTGTTTTCCAAGTTGTTTTGACTTAAAGCATTCACTCTATATATTTTTTTATAGTACGTTAATTTTTTATTCAATAAAAGCACAATATTATTTGGGAAAAATTCCAAATTCCATGCAAAAAGCTTAAAATTCTACCTTAACATGGGCTCTGATGCGACAACGGCGATTGATGCCAAAAAGGTAATAAACATCGATGAATTTATTCACTAAATTGTACTGCTGGCAGCATACAAATTTACACGAGAAAAATTGATCCGCGTAACGGATCCGTCGAGTAAATCAAGCCGAAAATTAACAAAATTCAGTCAAAATCCACGCGAAACCCGAGAAAAGAGCATTATTTTATTTCGCCCCGGAAACAAATTAATAAAATTGTTGGAAGTCGTTATCTCTCCGAAAAACACCCCAGAGATGGAGCCCCAGCTATACAGAGATAACCGAGAAAATCGATGTATCTCGCCAGCAGCAACAGGCTCAGGTGCGCCAAGGCGACGGAACTTAGTCGCGCGTCGCGGGCGATATATAATTCCCTTTCTCTGGGGCGCGGCTCCTGGCGTCGACACGCGAGAGAAAAACTTTGCGCCCTCCTTTTTTTCCCCCCGTCGGTGCTGTACAAAGGCGATTTTCCGGGGGAGCGAAATTAAAAATTGCAGCACCGGCGATTGTAAATCTCGAATAAGCTGAACTTATGCCCCAGGCGGCGGCTTCCTTTTTTCGCCGTGGAAGCGTATCGGCGAACTTTTCCTGCTTTACGCGTTTTTGTTCCTAGTCTTTCACGTCTTTCTTTGTTCTTCCACTTTTTTTTTTTTTTTTTTTTTTGGCTTTATCTTCCTCTCGCGGGCCTCGGGCTGTGCTCCGGACTTCTTGATGCACCGAGTTATTTGTTAATCGTACGGTTTTACCTCCCTACGCGTTCCTTATGGGATGGATTCGCTTTTGCGTGGCTACGAATGGCGGAAGTGGTGCTTCGAATGTGCTCTGAGGTAAAAAAGTGAAAGAGTTGAGTTTGCCGAGTTGCGATAACCATTTTTTAAAAGATTTAAAGGCACAAGACATTGTTGCGGCGGATTTTTTTTTAAGTAACAACTGTTAAATAATTGAAAAAATTATGAATGAGGTGTATCAAAAAAAAGCCCAGAACTATTTGATATTATTTTTCCTTCCCAAGAAAACTTTTTTTAAAGAGTAGATCAAACATTTTGTCAGAGTTCTTACTTCATGTTTGATCCTAATGGAACAAATATTTTATCGATGGGTCTCGCGTTTTTGGAACCATGTATCTTTTATCGAAAATCGATAAAAATGTGGCGTTTCCGTCGATTATTTTTTAGTTAAAAAGAGACGGGAAAATATATAGATAAAGATAAATCGTTACGAGTGATTTATTGTACGTGGCCAGATAAATCTCGGGTAACTTTTGACCTGGATATTTTTTTCGAATTCAATAAGTTATATTTAAAAATCATTTTATACATTCATATACTTTTTGAAATTCTGAAAAGTATAAAAAACGTATATCACGTCATTCAGCGGAGATTACGATTTTACTCTAATGATGTTTGATGTAGAATAAAATGAGATAAAGTACCTTATTAATGTCTACTTATAAACGATTGTAAGTAAAAAAAACAATGTAACGAAAAAGTATAATTTCAAACCAAGAAAATGTTCTTTCGAATTAAAAAAAGGAATTTTTCCGACATCGTACATCATTTCTGTGGAAAAACATACTGTTATGAAAAAAAATGTATTGAAAATTGTGTGTTCTGACAATAAGTATGGATTTTTCAAATATTTTATCTAATTTTATTTGGGATATGCACAAGATTAATAAAATTTATTCATAACGTTTTTGTCAAATAATGTAAGTTAGATAGTAAAGGACACATGTACATACATATATACATACATATATATATATTTATCCTCACTCGATGATTACAACCTGGGTACGACGGGTTGTGCCAAAGGACTCGGTACGTCAGCTTTTTTACTTCAGCAATTTTTAAATTCATTGTTGTTAACTTACGTTAATAATTACTAATTTACATCGATTTATAATAGATACATCCATTGGTAGTTTTATTTAAATTAAAAAAAAAAAGATTAAGGGGGCTTGGACGGTTGGTACCGTACCTAGGGTANTGCATTAAAAAAAAAAAAAAAAATATTTTTACACGATTTCTCGTACATGAAACCATATACCTTGCGAATGAAAACTCGATTATTCGATATAGCGAATATTATGTTAGAATTATAAATATTTTTTCAACGAAGATAAACGTATTTTTATCGCGAAATCGCTCACAATATAATTCCCTGTTTCGAATCCACCCGACGCATTATTAATTCGTTAAAAACTCAAATCGACAACACGAATCGCCAACGTCACAAACAAAAGGTAAGAGTTTGAAATTAAAAACCCATCAGCAAAAATCACCCGCCGTTTTTAATATACTCCCGCCAAACGAATCGAATCGACGAACCCACACTCCTAAATGTTTATCAATTTGCTCAATGCACCCGTTGACGAGATGAAAATTCACCGATACACATCCGTATACCCCTACATGAGTTTCACCGCTAATTAGCATCACTGGCGTTGATTGACCGTTCATTTTCACGAAAAACACGTCCCGCCACCTTTGCGGGAATGTTCGACCGGATGACATGCATCGATACCATTACCTGTTCCATCTTTAAATCCACACGAACAAAAACACACTAATGGACGACACGAGGAGAAAAAAAGAAAAAGAAGGTAATAACGATGAGAAACGAAGAAAAATAGTGTTTATGCGCAAAGATAGCGGTGGCGCATGAAATTACGCCACCCTCCCGAAGTACAGCTTCGGCGATGATATTTTCCAATTTTCGAGGCATTCAGGTTTACGCGGCACAGCGATTCGACCCTCCCCCAAGTTTCGTCCTTGCATTCCCTCGCTCCTCCTTTTGCTTATATTTTTTCTTTCTCCTCCCCACTGGTGTGTACGCGCGCTCACCGAGCTACATTATACCACATTATACCCCCCACAGCATACACGCCAGTTCGAAAGCCACATGCTGATCTCCAGTGTGAAATTGCTTTACGTTTGCTTGGCTGCTTTTCTCTTCGCCGTACATTGGTTTCTACAACCCCCCCCCCCCCTGACCCTACGTGGTGCTCTGTTTGCGTTTGATTTCCACCTCTCGACTTACATATACTCACATATAACCCGTGCGCACACGCCTCTCCACTCAATTTGGCCTGCCAAGATATACACCCACACACGTGCAATGTACAAACTTTTTGGGCCCGAGTGCGCCCTTATACGAGTCTGCTCGTTCGTATACGCATTGACCTTTTTGTCTTTTGTGCCAATGTTTGTGTGGAGGTAATAGCGAGAGGTTGAGTGGGGGGGAGGAGGGGTGGGTGGTGGCAGCTCTTTTTATATTCGGCAGAGTGGCACTCGAGTATGCGTGTATATGTACGGTGGTGTAGGCCTTTGTGGGGCTTAATTGCTTTGCAAGTGGCTGCTGCTGTCGCTGCGCAAGAGTGAGCCAGGGGGTGCGAGACTGAAATTTTGCTGCCAACGCTACGACGCGGATGAAGAGGAGTTGTTTGCCTGTGGCGAGAGGAGGGTAAATTGTTCTCGGATACCGTTTTCCGGGGCAGGGGGGAAGGGGTGGACCAATTTTTTCTCTCTGTCTCTTTTTTTTTTTTTTTTTTTCGGTACATTTTATATAGAGCATAATAGCCCTGAATTGAAGGCGTGTTTGCGAACGTTTGTTCCTTGGAGGATGGACTTGTCGTTGGTCTAATGACAACTCTCGGCTCTGTAGTTTCATACGTCATCAAATTCCTTTCGGGATGTATATAGTACCAATGACGTGGGTGTATTTTGTTGCAAATACCCGAATATTAAGTCTCGCGAGTAAGAGTTATTTTTTTTTTTTTGTACGGTTTAAAAATTACCTATTTAAAGGCTTTATTGACTTTTGAGAAGTACAGATAACTTTTCGTATGACTTTTTTAAAAACATCAAATTTTATCAGATGCGCAAGTTTCAGAAATGCCTCTATTACGATAACTATATAAAAGTATTTCTAAATCTTTATTCTATAACTTCGAAGATGCATAAAAGTCAGGTTAACTTTCGTTTGAAATTTTTAGTAAAAAGATCATTATCACAGATTATTTTAGTGTGACAATGCAAAAACCTTTTCAATCACTTTTTTGAAAACCTTAGAGACACATATTGAGCTTTAAGTTTTGATTTCTTTAAATATTGAAAAAAAAAAAAAAATGCTTTTGTAAAATCTTGAATAACTTATACTTTTGTTAGCCACAGAAATATTTGTAATGTCCCACTTAAGATGTAATACTACAAAATCTCTACAAATCGTAATGTTTCCACTTACAATTAGACTTACAAAGATTTAATCAAACACTGCAGACATAGCTTGAATTGGTAAATAAATTCTTATAAAAATTAAACAATAAAATAACTAAGTAGTGTAATATCACAAATACCTTTTTAAGGAAATTGGGCCAACTTTAGAGGCACATAAAAGCTTTTTTACAGACAGAACATTTAAGTTAATTACAAATTTAATTGTAGACATCTTTTTGTAAAATCTACAGAGCAAATTAATAAAGTTGCGCACGTTATAAGCCCTAACTTTCTAACAATACATACTTATCAATTGGATTAAATTAAAAAAGAGAGGCATAACTGTGCATTATGATCCATTTATCATAGAAAAAAAAATTAATTATTACTCGCAACGCAGACGAAAAAACGTAAAATTTTAGTCGATCAACCTTTAATTATGCCAATCGATCAATTGAAGTATGACAAAAAACTTGTTATAAAAAACCAAACATACGTCAGTTGTTTGACTGTTTTTCAAAAATACTCTTTTAAATCAAGTGAATTTCGCAAACACGTGTTATACTATCGTTTTCTGTATCTGCCTATTATATACGGAAATAAGAGGGAAAAAGGCATAAATAAAGCACAAGAGAAAAATCAATAAAAGTCTACGGATTTTTCCTTTCATTTGTTGGATGGGTCCTGTATATATGCTCCCTTTCATTTGCCATATGCCTGGTAACGGAAAACCAGTAGGTACAGGTGTAGGTGCCTTTTGCAAATCAAATGAAGTTTTACATTTATTTTCAAGGATAATCAAATCACACCAGAGCTGAGAAGATTATTTCATCATACCTCAGGAATAAAAATAAAAATTGTTGCTGTTTTGTGCATGAATTCACGTAGCGGCAAGCGTATCCAATGGATTCACCTTTAGTTGAGGAAAATGTCAGCCTGCACAGCATTGCTGTCAAAATGTTTCCATGTCACTTGAAAAATGCTTCCGACTCTACGGATTTACACGCCTCTGATCCAATATTTATTGGATTTTGAAAACTCTAGTGCAACCAAAGTACAACAACTGAAGGATAAACAGCATGAAATAAGCATGTGCTCCATGATAGTCCCCTTGAAATACTCGTTTTTGGTTTCCCAAACGATTTCATTTCGAAAAACTGCAAACACCAAACTCTCGATCCATCACATCCCTGTGTATCGACGATGATCCAATAAACCTATTGAACATAAAACAGAAATACCTTCCCTTAGACTTGGCGAGCCAACGCCCCATGTTTCATTTTTCAGGATGATAGATGCGAGCAAATACATGGCAATGGAAATGTCTGCCTAACGATGACCATCAATCGATGCGCTGGAAATAAAAACCCACCTAGTGGCACACATTCGTACTGTTGGGGTACTTTTGTCCATACTAAAATAAAAAAAGAAATTGATTCTTCCTTTTAAATATTGGGACACAAAACTGGCTCGATCATCCGATAAAAAAGGTTCAACTGAAACAATATACTTGTTTCAAGGACACCTGTATAAATGTATAATTACATTCCCTTTCGACCATACTCGTATATATACATAGACACGCGCTCAATGCTCACCATAACGAAGGAGTAGCACACGGGAAGAGCTACTCTCCAAAATGATGTACATGGCACACAAGCGTAGTACATCAATTCATCCGCCGAAATTTCAGTCAGCCACGGCCAAACTCGGCCCTTCCGGCACACCTCCTCGACGTCCGTCCGTCAAAGCGTATACTGCATGTATCTTACTTGGTAACTCTCGACACACGTGAGCCGCGCTACAGCTTTAATTATCTTTCTCACGCTGAATGTGCGCGCACACGGGTGGCGGTGGTTGCGGCGCTGATGATGATACAGTGCGTGATTATATTGTTGTGGGAAGGGGGGAGGGGCGATGAATTTAATAATGAGAGCTTGTACCTTGGCATATCGACCCGTCCTAGCACCTGTACGCGCGCTCTTCCGATTTTCTCTTAATTACGCGGAGGCATAATTTAGTTGAATTGGGATGAACCCGACGGTGAAGTGCACCGTGTACGCGGCTGATGTTGCTCGATAATGGCCGGGGTTGTACGGTAATATATATATATATATATATATATTCATGATTCACTCACGCTTTTTAACTTTTAATCAAATAATTTTGAGTCTGTCTTCATATTGAATCAATGATTTTGCTTACAATTATCTTTAACTGTATGTGTATGCTAAAACAAAATTAGCTTACGGAGAGCCTACAGAAGGGTGAAATGGACAAAAGTACCCCTCACTCGATGATTACAACCTGGGTACGACGGGTTGTGCCAAAGGACTCGGTACGTCAGCTTTTTTACTTCAGCAATTTTTAAATTCATTGTTGTTAACTTACGTTAATAATTACTAATTTACATCGATTTATAATAGATACATCCATTGGTAGTTTTATTTAAATTAAAAAAAAAAAGATTAAGGGGGCTTGGACGGTTGGTACCGTACCTAGGGTAGGGTGCCACAAGGTTCCCTAAAAAATCAACGCTTTTCGACGTAAATTTTTTAATAAATACAGTTATTTCGATAAAACCTACATCAAGAAATTTACAAAAAAGTACCGTGAAATTATAATTATGAAAATAGGAATATGTTGCAAGGCAAGCTAGATTAACATTTCATACTTTTCTTCTAACTTTCTGTTAAATTAAGTCGTTGATCCTATATTTTTAAGAATTTCATAGATTCTTTGTAAAAAAACACACATAAGAACTATTTTAAACGTTTGAGGTTAATCAAGGATATAGTCGATTTTGTGACCACTGTCCATGTAAGAGTAGGTGTAAAATTGGAGAATGTTCAGTATCGATTTGCGAAAAAATTAAGTCGTTGACCCCAGAATATTCTTATTGCAAATGAATTTAGCATACTTTATTTACATGATTCCATAATTTCAGAGGTTTTGATGAAGCCGGCAAAAATCCCCCAAGCCACCTTAAAGAGTAAACGTATCTAGTATAATTTACATGATTTGTATACGTGACGAGGATTTTTCTAGCCGATAAACAGCCGTCCCAAATCCCCTCACAAAACTCTCACTAAATTTCTTACCATGTCCCTACACTCTGGATATCTCTCTTTCGGGAGGTCTGCCACAGGTGTCTGGCTCGGTAACACCAAACACTCCTCAAAGGAAAATAGAAGGGGGCAAATGGGGGCACTACTTCTCAATAAACACTTGCGGATATAAATTTTCACAGCGCTCTCGCGCTATTTATTTGCCTTAATACACACTCTCCACAACCTCGCGTCTCTCTCTCTCTCTCTCTCTCTCTACATATATGTATTGATTTTGGCCCACTATTCTCGAGGTAGATATCTTCGTGCTGTCACCTCCGGTCGTCCTCTCCGCCGAACTCCTCCCTGGCTCGACTGTTGGTGGCCGGTACCTAGGTTACACACACACACATACGGACACCACTTCAAGCATACCTTCCGCTCAATTCAATCTTTCCTATCTCTATCAATTTAACAGATAATTGATTGGTCAGCCTAGATAAATAAAAATTTAAATGTATATATACATGTATAAATAAATACATCTATATATATATATATATGTTCACTGATCAGTTTGTTATTTTACGTCTGCTTGCGTCTTGACTTGTACTTTGTTAATTATATTATATGGATATCAACAAGGATATTAAAAATGTTGATGAGGCTCTAATAAAATAAAACAAATATTTTCGAATTTTTAATATTTTATGGTAACTGATATTTTTATCATAAATGACACTGTTTGTCTGAAACATTACATAAAACATAAAAATGCAATATATTTTACAGAAAATATCGTGGTATAATTCTGCATGTTTTAAAACTATATTGAACAAATGTTACAGGTGATATTAAAGGAATATCTTGGACATTAATGAATCCATCTTTTTTATCGTCACGTTCTACGATGTATGAATGCCTATGTTTATCGAACGAAGTTTCAACATAAATATATTCAAGTAATACCAAATCAACATAAGTATTTTCTCAAAATCATCCATGCCAACCGCTTGTGTACAAGAGAAATCATTTTCCATCGTATACCTTAAAATATCATTTTAGCATAAAAAAAGGACAATTTATACACTTATTATGGCATAGTGATCTAAAATTTATCTTAAACCTCCTTTGAAACGTGACCAAACCAAAATACAGTTTTTAGGTTATTCACTTTCTTAATACATAACTTACCTCTAAATCGAGCCTGCAGGTCCTGGGGTAGCTTGTACTTCAATAAAAAATTTTCCATGGTAACTTCTTTGTGGCACGTTTATGAATAGAAAAAATAGTTTTTTATAAGGTTCACGCTCTGATTGCACTGCACACAAGAGACAAGAAGCATATGATGCATAGAAGGCATGAGTAGCAGACACCTTAAGATGCGAGTGCCACTGACGTACAAATCTGGAATGTGAGCTCCCCTGATTTGTGCGACTGCTGCACAAGTGACTGAGATAAAAATTATTAGGGTATTTTGTGTGATTTTTGCATGTGCTGTGGCGGAGGATGCACAATTTTATTTTCAGTGATATAAACTCCCGCACTCATTTACGTTCACTCGCTCGGACCGTCCCCAACACTTTACCTCGAAATAACACCTCGTGTACTGTTCCCAGTACAATTGCCTTTTCTCTGTCTTCGCGGTCACCCGGTGCTACCTGTTGTTCGTCTTGCTCGCTACGTTGACTCGGCGGCACGGTTAGCCCTCGGACGCTTCTCTCTGCCACTGCTTTCCTCTCCCTTTAACTCTACCCGGTTGTTCCTATCCCTGATTTCAACCTGCTCGTGATCTTCTTTCCTCAATCTCCACTCCTCATTTTCTTTCCTCTCACCTGCCACTCTTTTCTATCCCTGTACTTCATTCTCTACCTTGTGCTCCCTATCTCCTTGCTCGTACCAGGCTCTCCACTATACTGTCTCCCGCTACGACTCGACTACTACTGCGTTACTCCCGTCCCTCTTCGATCGACGCCCGCGCCCCTCCCGGGCATCCGAAAAATCTCCAACACGCCTAAAAACTGGTAAATTATTAGAGGTTTCCAAAAACTCACGACGCGACAGCCCGGCGCTCTCTCCTCTCCGACGCGTCGCGAGCCCTTCCATATTCTGTCCTTTTCTATCTCACATAAATGGCACCTGCTCATCCAATCATGTCTCACACATATTCAATCTCTTTCATGGTCTTCGGTCCTTCTCTCTCCTCTGGCTCGTAGTCCGTGGCACCGAGAACACACATTAAGTAATGTGTTATAGATGTACATATATAAAATACTAGCAGCCCCCCGTCTCGGCTTCGCCCGAGACTTACTAAATAAAACACCGTAGTGTGTTGACATGTAATGTGAAACATTTTCAGTTAGAAATTTTACACATATTCCTGATACATCTCAGAACAAAAATCTTCTTATTAAAAACATATTTTTTCGGAATCCATATAGTTTATTTGGTTAAATAATGAGGTGTAAAAATTCAAAAAAATTATTATGCTGAAAAGTACCGTGCGTTCTTTATGCCATAAAATAATCGGTGGCCATAAGAAGCCGTTGATTTACAGTTTCTCCCGTGTAATTCACGAAAACGGCTATTTTTTAAAGCTGTTAAGATTTTAAACCCCCAAAAAATATGTATTGAAAAAAGAGTTTTTTCTCTTATCTCACAACTTTATTACCAGAACAACAAAGTCCTGGACCTTAAGCCCTACATTTTTTATTGCTACAAAAACACAAATACATTTTCTACTTATTTAAAAATCTGAATTAGGATCTTCAAAGATTTCAGAGATTGCTGTGAGGGTACAATGAAAAGCTGATCTCTCACGTAATGGACTCTTTAGTTGTCGATTTTGACGCTGCTGTTCCAATCTCGATAAATTTTCTGCGTCAGTTTCTTGACGCCTAAGTAAAATTGTATTTATTAGATACACTTGAAGTTTTTCTTCCAATTCACCCTCTTGCGACTTTTGGCATGCTTAAAATTTGTGTGACCCCTAAAGGCTGTTTTCTGTCAACTTTGTTAAGTTCTAATATATTTGTTGGCAAGGTAGTTCGACGTCCGATGGCCCTAAAAAAGACCGGTGAGCTTCTTAAGTTAACTCTTTCTTGACTGCAGTTAACAGCAATTGTGACTGCCTGGATACCTCAGGGTGATCTTCTCTGGCTTGCTGTTGAAGACCCAGACTGATTGGGAGAAAAATTACAAAGTCCGAAGCTTTGGGGCTAGTTGTAGTGCTCTTTCCCAACGTCTCCCGGTATAACGTCGAAGACGTTGGTGTCTAAAGCACCTTTTTTATTTGCAGATTCAGTTGTTTTGGTGATCTTAGATGGGGAGATTGGTTAGTGATACTTGTCCAGTGGAGGCTGTCCCGTTGGCTCAAGTTTTTTTTCCTTCATAGCTGTTATAGGTTTGCCCAACGCAGACCTTGGAGAGGATCAGTGATTCCTGGTTGAATGCTTAGAGTCGAGAGGGTAGTATAGGGTCGTCGGTCACCGGGTTTTCCAGCCTTGCGAAGAACAACTCCGCAGGTGACGTCTGCTAGTGAATGGCTGACTTGGTTTAATAGTGCCCGTCTTTAGTTAATATAGTCTTTTAGTCGACGAATCGCTTCCGGAAATGGTAATAAAAATGTATTTGTTGGCAAGGTAGTTTACACTTAGGTGGATCCTAAAAAGAACCGATGAAATTGATGGTTAAGTAGGGAACGTAAATACTTATAATGGCCCTAAAAAGCGCCAGTGGTGAAACTTCCAGGCTATTCTTATTCCTGATGATGAAGAGATGGCTACGGTTGCTTTATTCTTACCCTGGGAGTCTCGATGTACGGAGACTGTGATGGAAAAAAAGACGCCGCTGACCAAAGAATATCTCGTCTCGGGTCGTTCCCCGGATAACCAACTGCTCATCTTTAGACGGGAACATGTGGGTAAGCGCATTGGGGACGCGACGACCAAGAAGGTAGCCGTTGTGGCTGCCCATGCCCCTCAGAGCTCAGAGCTGTTTTCCCTTGCTTACATATGTAGCCAAAAATTCTCTAACTGCACCAGGTGGGATGGTGGGACTCCCTCACAACTCTGATGAGTTAAACCAGATTGTGCTCTGGCTTCATATGTCTCCTGGTATTGTGGCAGAGATGGCATTGGTTGTAATTAGTTTTTTTTTTTTTTGATCGCATTCATCGAGTTTCAGGGTAAATGGACACCTAGGTCCCTTCCTCCTTAGAGAAGAGTGTCATACGTAACCGGGATACCCAGCTGCAAGACTATCATAAGCATTCTCTATACAGCTCGTTGAGTTGCTGAAACTCGACTATAACACTATGGAGACGCTCCAGCCTGTTATAACCACACTTATTTAATTATGTTGAAGGTAGATTCGATTTTATGTCGACACCACCTAGCGGATTTTACTGAACTAAAGAGAAAAGCTGGCATATTTTTTCAAAACTTTGAGCTCATTTATTGCTATTGTTATTAAATTTTTTAAGATAAAAACTATGCTTAAACCATCTAGGAAGTATCATGAATCAGTGTGCAAAATTTCAACGAAATCGGTTCAGTAGTTTTCACGGTTAGCGATTACAACAGTTTTAGCGCTTCTGCTTTATATATTAGTAAGATATATGTTATTCTAGGACTCGGTAGCCGCGGATGACTTGCCCCGAAATATAGGTATACAGTGACGTGATAGCTTTAGCTACCACGTCACATATAATGATGTAATTGCATTTATAAAAAAAATGGGTCGTGGGACCTACGATAGAAGTAAAACTTTAAGTATCAAATATTAAACTCATTTTATACAGAAAACTATATGAGTAGCAATCATATGTGTTATTGCTACGAGTTAAATAAGTAAATTTCTTTGAATAACATTAAACAAGTAAAAAAAATTTCAGATTTGAAATGGCTGAAAATCAATTTGTGCGTCTCAATATTTTATTTCCCCTTTAGGATACCCGTAAGAAATCGGTATTTTTGGCCTGTTTAGCTTCTCCATCGAGATATGACGATTTTTATTTTATGAGGTTATATTGTTATAAAAACACTTTAAATTAATTTGTGGACATCTTTATTAATTAAGGTATACGAGGGGTAAGTGTACCTATCTCCGTGCTCTGCCCTATTACCGTGGATTTCGAAAAACTGATGATTACTTGCTGAAAATACGAAATGTTTCATGTAAAATAATTTTTCAATTTTAATAATCTAAAATGACGTTAATGTAGATGCAATTCAAACAGAAATATTTGTGTATATTTTGAGTAAATAATTATTTTCCACGGTATTTGGTACAACGCGCTCATTAACTGATTGTGTACGTATTTCCGCGGTGAGCGTACGTAAACATAACCCTATACATCCGCGGTAATACGTACACGGTAATAGGTACACAACCACGGTAATACCAGCATACCGTTTTTATTCGTTTTAAAAATATTCTACTGCAGTTTTAGCTTCATAAAATTTTTTTAAATATTCCGTAAGAGATTATGTAAGATTAAAAAAAAAAATATTCCAAAAAATTTTAGTATACCATTTTTTATGGTGCATTAAAGATGGAATTTTCAGTACGTGCCACGGAGATAGGTACACTTATCCCTATAATTTTTTTGCAATTTATAACTCATATGTCAGAAAAGTACAGCTAAAATACGAATTTGAAGTTATTTAATAACGAATAATACCTCATCACACACACACACACACACGTAAAAATTTGAGCATGTAGTAGCAAGGGGAGCGAGGCAGAGAGAAAGGCCGTCCCACGTCCCACTCTATACGCGTATATGCACTGCTCTGGTGGCAAGGAAGGGGGGAGTAGTAGGGAAGCACTGCTAGTATAGCACGTGCTGGCAAGGGGGACGCGGAGAGAGAGAGAGAGCGGCTGGAGTGGTGGAAGTCTCAGAAATTTCGTGTCGTTCGAAAAAATTCACAACGTGCCATAAGAAGTTTCACTTCAAAAAATGTTGTACACGCCAACATTCTGAAGCTAGATATATAAAATACCTTATTGTATGCCACTTCAAGTACCCAAGTTTTTTCAAAAATTTTGTCGCTTTATTACACAAAATATGAAAAAAAGTCACCCAACATCAGCCGGACATTAAAAATAATGTACCTTACGACGGGCAAATATACGCAGGCCTCTCCCCATAAAATCGATCCGCGCGACCGTCCGAAGACACCTCAAGCCCCGACACTTCATTGCGGAATGAAGCACCATATCCCCCATTCCCGGGGGGGAATGAAAACACATGTCCGAAACAGCTCTCCCGGGAATAATCAATAAAAAGCTGCCCACACGCATCCACGGACCCTCTCGGGCTCCAATACCCACTGCGTATACGCGCCAGGGCGTGTTTCTCGACTATCACCACTTCGCATCTCCCTCCCCGGCGATGATATCCTTACACGCGTAATTAACCTAATTATTTCTTACGAGAGCACGCGCGAATACTCGCCGTCCTGCGAAAATTAGAAAGTTACCTTTTTTTTCCTTCCCTACTTCATTATCACTTTGCACGCGTTCCGTTACATGCGTGTACCCCCCGAAGGAATAGATCCACCGGAGCTTGACAGCTTTTTTCTTTCTCAGTTGGCGATAAAATTGTCCCATCGTGATTAGATGAAAAATTAATAAGGACGTTTTTGGGTGCGCGGCGGTGCAAGCCCGAGAGTCCAATTTGGCGCGGAATGTTTCATACAGCCGCAAGCTCGACTCTTATTTGCGGTGAGATATTGTTTTCGGCCGGCACTTCCTTTCTTTCTTAACCCCCCTTCCCCCCTCCGCCAGCGCTACCGGTTGTTTCGGTTGGCGCTGCCTCGGCTCCTTTTTCTGCAAACTTCATCATAAGAAATTCTTGGCGGTTATCGCGCTGAATATAAATGGCCGGGCCGAACGTGGGAGTGCTTATTTCCCGACTTGCTGCGAAATTTTCAATAAAATCGCGGGTATATTATACCACCGGTATTATTACCGGGGGTGCGGTAATGATTTTCTCGGTTTTGTTGGAAGTTATGGCTACTTAATGGAATTAGGGTGAAAATCGTGGGGACGGGGTCTTTAATTTTTTTTTTTCACGAGGAGCTTTGGATGGTTACTTTGTTGATTTGCCCTCGGATTTGCTGCTGGCACGTTTGATTACATGAAATAGTTTTGTTTTTAGCAATCTCGAGAAAAATTCTTCACACGTTTGCTTCCTTGATAACAATGTTATTAATGTAAAACACTTTCAATCATTTTAATATTATTATCGTGCGTAGCTTTACGCAATAATGTAATACTTTATCAATTTTGTACCTAAACAGCTTACTAATTACGCAGTTAAATGTTACACGATTAGGCTTGTTAACTTAATTGCGAATGAACTTATAAATTTACAGGATATTTTATTTGTTGATCAGTCGAAAGTTATTGCTCATTTGTTTTGCATTTTTTCATACAAAGTATCCAATTAGGAATCATCCAATGTACCGAGCAAGTAAGTTTTTTTTAAATACATACAAATTACTAATTCAATGAAAAATTTAATATAACTATCATTAAAAAAACTTGGAGGTAATTAAAATTTTTTAATGAAAAACCAGTAATGTAATTAGAAACTAATGACAATTTTCGTATACACGATTATAAAGACACATACATAAAATACGATAGTAATGTTTTAAAAAATCATATGCAAATATATTGTGCAATTCACATAATTACCTGAAATGTTATCGTTGTTTTTACTGACTATTGTTAGTAACTATTACAATTGTAATTATAATTAATACTANGGTGCACACGTTTATTTAAATCATATACTTTTTACTCTTACTACTAGTACTACCTCGAGGTTAAACAATACTAAACTAGCAGTGGACCACTCGCATGTAAAAGCGACTCTGTAGCGGTACGTCTACCACACAGAAACACACGAGTAGCTCATCGCTTACCAAGCGATGGACGACGACTAAACTATAAACCATAACTCGGCTCTCAGCGCCAGAGCTTGGCCCATACTAACATATATACAAACATACTTATACATATATACATTCAAATACATTTATTGGATATATTATGACTTATAACACGCCCCCTCAATAAACAATTTGAATAATAAAAAAAAAAAAAGAATACGGGGCAAGAGATGAGGCTGGCTCTTCCAGGCTTAGCCATGGGATATTTGAATTTTATACTTTTTGTAGACGAACGTATAAATATATGCACGCCGATGATTGTTCTTCAGTTTTCTGTCAATTTCGGAAGCGAACCGTTCAAAACCCATTTTTTGATCTTGTTCTCGTTTCTTGGTTGTGCGATTAACAAGTGGCTTATATTTTTTATCATCACAATAATTACCATTGTTTATATTAATTATCATAGCAAATGCAACAAATAGACGAAATATTTTATTTCTCACGAAAAATCCCACAAACGCGAAGAATCCGGGGCAAAAGTTTTACGAGACCTTGTTAAACTGGCTCCTTTCGCTGAAATCACAAATTCATCAGCCGACAGCTGCACTAAGTACACCCAGACCAGTCTTGAATCTCGGGCTAAAAAAAAAAATCGTAAATTAAAAGCGCCATCCTCCCTCCTTGGTACGAAAAAAAAAAGAAAAAAAAAAAAAAACGAAAACCCTTACCTCATCGCCGAGGACAAGCAGGAGGAGAGCCAGCTGGCAAAAAAGAAGCGCAACGCGGAAAAGCGGGACCGAAGGGGAGGGGGCTAAGAAAGCAAGGTGCTCCCTTCGCGCCACGGGGACGTTTAATCTGGGCTGCCGGCTCTGCAATTTCTTCCCATTAGCACACTGCCAGCACCACCCACCGTCTCAGTTTCTCAGCTTCTCGCGATTAAATATTTGCATAATCCGTAAGGCCGAGCGTGAGCTAGACGCGGTACGAGTTAACCCCGAGGCCACCCGCTCGCGCCCACGGAATTTCGACATTCGCGCTTTACACGCGTATACGTATATGCGTGTTGATACGTAAATCAACCCCCAACCCGGCTACGGTCGTTTCTACGGTCTTCCTCGGTTTTGATGTACCGGGGTGCGCATACAAGAGTATATATTTGTGTGTTTGTACATGAGCATGCCAGCAACGTATACCCAACTTGTAATCTTCCTAAACGTGGTACACCGCAATATTTGGAAACTCGCGATTTGGTTTGTTCAAAAGTTGAGCAGTAGTCGCGACATTCTTACAAACACTGGTGGTGCATGAAATTTCACGTGCAAAGTGAGAGAAAAGGGGGAGCTAATCACCGAGAGCCAACGTTTTAATGTAACTTTGGTGCGAAGAGTAGAGCAAGGAGCCCCGAAAGCCTGGACTTGGGCTCCGACCGAAGGCACTCTAATCGACGCGAGTCCACAGGAAAAGGGAAAAAGATTGCGAGGTGGAGCACCTTCCACACCCAGGATAAAACAACACAGGGGAGGAGGGGGGAAGCAGGAGAAAAAAGCTCGTCAAGCTCATTACGATGTAATCTTTGAAAGCTCGGGAGCCAGTCGCCGGAGAGCTTAATCGTCCCGATGCTTAAAGAACGCGGCGCTGCTGAATTGTCGAGAGCCCAAATTGTGTGAGGGGTGGATGGCTGACTGCTCAGCTCGCTATGAAATTGCCTCGAAAGCCACTTTGACGCGCCGATGAGCTCCCATGCCTGACAGAGCTGAAACCCTCTCCTTTTCAAACTCCCGATGCGAGCACAAGTGTGGGTGTATATATACGCTTGATGTACCATCCATAGACGCGAGAGAGACACGTGGCAGAGTGCCATACGTGCGTACGCTGGTAGAGAGAGAGAGAGAATACGTAGTGAAGTGTTCGGGAGTTCCGAGGAGCTGCGCAAACTTGCACGAGAGCGCGTTTGGTGCTCAGGCTTTTCAAGAGCTTTTTGAGCAGCAGTTTACACTGTGGTCGCTTATTCAGTGGCTTCGAGTGAAAGTAAAAACTATATTGAACCTTTGAGGAAGCGCGTCGTGTATACTTATGGGCTGAGGAGGGGGTGAAACGCTGGTTCTTGGAAATGCAAGGTTTTTTTCCTGACTTGTATTTTTGATGCATATTAACAAATTAAAAAAAAAAAAAAAAACATATATTGTATATTATTACGCTGAAAAAACTAAAGGGTGTGCTTGGTCTTATCTTGACTTCGAGGAGAGATATGGTATGACCACGTTCACACAGAGCCCAAGACATCATCTAATGCAGAGACTTATTCATCAGGGTATCACTGCGATAACTTTTGAAGCAGTGAAGGACCAACCTTGAATGACCTAGGGAAATATCTTAGGGCGAGAGGTATGGAATAAAAACCATGTCCTACGACAAATAGGGAGCCACCAGAGAAGATGTATCTAAAGCAGGTGGAAGGTGACGAAGTAACCCTTGACTTTCGCTGCAGGATACCCTTCCAGAATGACCTATTACCGCACGTGGTGAAACTGTCGAGACACTTTCACGACCCTTAACGGTGTAAAGTAAAAGTTATTTCAGAGACACGCGCAAAACCTCGAGTCAGCAGATAGTGGGGGTGGAACGACGCCAAGGATTGATAAGAATCCACGGATCAGCTCATGAGCTAATAATCTTGTAAGATTCGATAAGTAACTTAGAGATCCGGAGCTTGCAAGCTTGCGTTATCCAGGCAAGCCAACATATTCGTTAATGCACGAATGGAGACAACGAAAGAACCTTAGACGAGCCAAGTAACTTAATTATATTATAACCTTGTAAAAATTGTAATTTCATGAGGCATGCTTTTGGAATAACATTATGGTGAGAGATATCGCTTCCCAACCCTGAGAATGCAGAATACTATATGATGTGGAGACCCCGAAGAGACCTTGGGACACTTTTAATTGAATTTATCTCTGGCTAGCATGAGTGTCAATGTCATAACGTTAATTTATCTGAGCTCAGTAACTTTTTGTTTTTTTTTGTTTTAAAAACTCCATCACTGTGGACCGATTTACCATCTCGACCGTACCTCATGATACTCGGACAAAGTGTGCGCCGACGAGCGTAAGCGTGTATATCTACAGCCGGAAAAATATCAGACAAGTTGAGGGTGGGAGGGGGGGGGGCAGGTTGTACATACGTAGCCGTAGCGGAGATTTGTACAACAGAGGCGAGTTGAAAAGAGCACAGAAGCCGGCAGCTGGAGTTGGCACATGGCTGAAAGCTTTGCTCGCGCGCTCGCAATAGGGCGAGCGGTACTTTCAACTAAACACGAGAGGAAAGAGAATACATTCCTCGAAATACAATTAACGCGTTAAAGAGAACCATGGAAGTTTTGTACGTGCCCACGTGTATACATAAGTATATACACGCGGGTGAAAGCTCCTACCCCTCCCCCCCCCCCCGACTGCTAACCATTGTCAGAGCTTGCAGTCTATTTCGAGCTCCTCGTTTAAATTTATAGAGGCTGATAAAGCTGTAGCGTCCCGGTCACATGTACGCTCGAGCGTCCTGATACTCGAGAATATCAGTCTACCGAACAAGTGCGCTGGACATACAATCTCGTGACGTAAAATTCAGGTGGGCCTTTGGAATTTTCTCACGTATAGGTACTGTCCCTTTTTGTTTTTGTTTCAAAGGTGGATGGGCATCTTTTTTAGTTCAATCATATCTGACGATGCGTACAATGAAAGAAAAAGAAAAAAAAAAGTTATTCAAAAAGCAATTGTACACGTCAAAGATTGCGACTTATTTTCCATCTTCAAAGATTGCCGTCCTTTCAAAGCCTTTGTCCACTCACTCTCCCGGTCATTCGGTACGTGGTGGAATAATCCATGAATATGTACACAGAGAAACGTTGTCCGAGGTAATATTGCACGTACGATCGGTATGGTCAATCAAAGTACTAGTATGATCGTCACAACGTGATAAAAAAAGAAGAAAAATGCCACATAAAAGTATAATTGGTGGAAAGCTATAGAGAAACGCACATGCTGTCCGTGGGTTTGCTATACGCGTCATTAGAAATATTTTTCCACCCGAAGAGTACATTTTTATAATCTCACAAAGTGATACTTTATTCAGCATCTAATTCCCACTAATTACGCACCACACACCGCTCGAAAAGCCCAAGCAGATGGTAAGAGGAGAAGAAGAAAAAAAAAAAAAAAACACCATCGCCTATAAAAGAGTTGGGGTTTCATGAATACGCCTACGATCGAGGCTCAAAGGCGCGAATCAATTATCCCGGATTACGTGGCCCAACGCACAGGTTGTGTGCACAACTGTATAAGGCGGGCCAATGAAAAAGAGCTCCCGGACTTACTCTCGTCAACGGACGGCCCCCCACCTACCTAAATCGTCGCCGCGGACACGAGGTATCCTCCCTCATCCGGCGTAACGAGAGACACCTTTGAGATTTACGCGGACAAAGAGACGACAAGCGACCTTTTGAATGCTTCGCGTTTCAAGTGCATGGAAATGGAGGATCGTTTTCTCTTCATCTCCGATCATTAGTATTTCTCCGCTTGAAACAAAAAAAGTCAAGCCCCGATCCTCTTACGGCAAACATCTTTCAGCAATATCCACGTCCATCGGACACAGTGATTGTTTTAAAAAAAAAATCTCGGCAGTGCAAGCACGTACCAACACATATCCCACATGAATAAAATGTGTATCCAACAAAAAAAAAAAAAAAAGGAAAAAAATATAGTACTAGAGAAAGCCGTGAAAAATGTAGAGGAAAAAGGATCCATCGGTTGAGTCTCCCTTACCCAAAGCTTTGACGAATAAAAGCTTCGGGGGCGCCCACGTTACAGGATCCCCTTGGGTGGCTGGGTTATGGATGCGCGCATGTATATGTATGTGCTCGGAGATCAGCCGAAATGCGGACACACGCGATCCGCCCTGTTTACAGTACGTGCGAGTTCTCGCGAGCACTACAGTGGATCTGCGTATACAAACACCCCCCCCACCCCCCAAGCGCGTGCTCTCTCTCCCTTCCTCCCTTTATGCGATCTTGCAAAAGTAAATAATTGATTTACATTTATCCAGGGAGAGGGGCACGTCAACGATAGCACACCGATATACCGTGTACACGCGTACACGTGCGTCACACGAAAGCGAGCAAAAATATTTGCTGCCGATTATAATCCACGCGGTAAAGCGATTTACGGGGGATTTCCCGGCTTGTTTCCGAATTGTTTTTTCCTTGTGTTTTTTTAGACCTCGCGTGCGGTTCATAGGTATTATTGTTATTATTGTTACTATCATTTTTATTATAACACGTTTAGACGCGAGTAAAGTGCGGCTTGTTTCTTTAGCAGGGCAAAAACATGTAACCACATAATATATGTGTGCATCATACAAACGCGGTACCGTGTAAACAAAGTACTCATATTTCAACGCGTTGTTATGTTTATGCCATAGACTTGGACTATGTAGAAATGAGATGAAAATAATTTAAAAAAAGATACACATTAAAAATGCGGACATTGATTTATTTTCCAGTATTTCAGTGACGATACAGTAAAGTCTTGTACTTGAAGTCGGCGAACTGGTCATTGTAATGGTATTTGAAACACGATTAATTAGCATTCATCTTCGTAAGCAATGCCAACTTCTGAAAAAACGAAAAATGTTTAGTTGTTACGAGAGTGAATATATTGATATCGAAATTATCAAGTATGATTACAAGTACGATTTCAACTTCCTACTTGAAAAAAAAAAGAAAAAAGATGCATTACAATCCTTGGCCGCTCAGCTTACACTTTAGCTACTAAGTGTGGATTTGAGATAAAATTGAACCCAGCCCATGATGATGTATCAAAAAATGATGGTTTTATCAAGGGTAAATGAGTCAAGTCTCAAATCTTACCTGGCTTGTTGCACATATTTCTACAGCCCAACTGTCCCGAGTTTGTGTACGTCCGTCCGTCAGTTCCGCAGACGGGGTTCCAGTCTTGAGTGTACCCACACTCGCATGGCCGGTCTCTCTGAGCGTTCACGCTTAAAAGTACGAAGCACGCTAGCGCAACTGGAAAATAAATGTTTTGAAAGGAAAAAAAATTCGATTTTAACACAGATCAATCGCCAGTACAGACTATTGTGACGGCGCTTCGATTGTTTGATACGTTAGAGCACACAACTGAAAAGTCATGGAAATCGTGAAACTGTTATTAAAATCTGGAAAATGCATTACAATCATAATTTTTAACGAGTAAAGTAACTGACAGCTACAACTCTTTGTTTTCAAATTTCAGAGCATTCAGTCGTTTTATGTCAATGTTCGTGTCTTTATGTTTATGGGACAAAACTTTAAACATAGTATGTACAGTCGTTTTCTCAGAGCTTATTTTTTAAATTTCTTTCATCTCTTTGGAATCTAATTCCATTTAGCCATGCAAACTGTAACATTTTTTCACTCAACTCTTGAGCCCTTAATCATCAAGCGATGTAACTCTATCATCTACATATTGCAACAACTAACGATACTTGGTATATAAATACTTTATACCTAATTACCAGATGCTAATCATTGCATTTATAATGTAAAATTAAAGCATTTTATCATAAAAAATTCTATTAACAGGTAAATAGCATGGAGGTAAACGTGCAAAAACGGAAATCTCTGCTTTAGTTTACCAGCTCTTAAACAATTAATAATTGTTATTTCATAAATTTTTTGTAAACGAATTCAGACTCATGAGTTACATAATTTTTTTAATTTTTTAACGAAAGTTTATAAGAAAAAATATTAGTTTATTCATGTCATGAAATATAAGATCTAATGTATCAAGGTTTCATACTATTTTGAGTCAAAAAATAAAACTAATAAATACAAGAATGCTTACTTGTTCCACAAAATAATGGAAACAATGGACAAATGCTTAACGTTTTTTAAATAATGTAAGGGAACATGCCTGGTCTGACTAGCATAAATAAATAATAAAACTTTGGCTTACCAGCTAAAATAATTATGCTCGCAATTCTGGCCATTTCCAATGCAATCGGTGCTCTTGCTTGTACAACTGACAAATAAAAACTGTCCTTTACAAGGTAACGACACTTCAGATTTATATAGCTGCATGTTTTTTTGTTTTTTTTTTTTTTTGTTTTTTTCGTGTTTTTTTTTTCATATTTGTTCCAAAGCGAGTGTATAATTACATGCACAGATTGAGATTTAAATGTGTGTACAGTATTGACGTCACTTGAAAAGCAAAAAAAAAAAATACTACAAATCACCAAACAAACATAAATAGAAACAAACTCATTTCTTTCAAGTCAACAATGTTGATTTATACGCGAGTTCATACGTTTATCGGATTTGTTCTTTAAGACCATTTTATCTCTACTTGTAGTAAGACCCTCAATTTTAATTCTTAATATTTTTCCTCCAACCACTAGATTAAAGGAAAGTCGTAATGGAACGGATTTAGTATAAGAAAAAAAAAAAAAAAAAAAAAATTAAAAAATAAATACAACTTCTGCAGTAAATTTTTCTTAGTATTCTTGTTCAAACATGAAAATGTAATAACGCAAATTTTTCATCGAACCCATAAATATTCATATACTACACTGGTAGCAGTTTTACGCTTCTGCAAATATTCATTGAAAAATGTTTTAATTCTTCACAGTTTTTCATACGCGAATGAATAAAAAATTAACGTAGGCTGAAATTGCATTTTGGGTATATGATGTAAATTCCATACCAAGATAATTAAAACACTTTTTAACAAAAAAATGCAAAACTGTTTTAGTAAACACTGAATCCCATCGTAATCACCTTTGCCGTGTACTTTCAAAGGTAGTATCTTTTATTCATCTCAATTACTTTTAATTTCTGAAATTCGTAGTAGTTTTTAAATTCCTAATAACGGTAACATTTTCATAACAACGTGAGGAAGAATGGAAAATCTGATCCAACTAGTATAGACTACTAGTAACAAGGCCTTAGCTAAGTGGTAAAAATAACGTAAGCCTCAAAGTTTTACCAATTTTCGATAAAATCGACACTGTTGCTCGTAAGAATGGCAAGTAAAAACTACCCCACTGTATAATCAGGACTTTTCAGATTTGCACAGCCACACGTAAATTAGTTTCAAATTAATTACATTAATAAAAGATATGCAGCATGAGGTTGAAATATTTGTCAACTGTTATTTGACTTTCAAAAACAACAACAGGGAAATAAAAAGTAATTTGACACACTTCATTACAAACATTGATAGTGGAAAAAAAAAAAAATTAATTATGTACATCGTCAATGTTGATGCGTGAGCGTTTATCGTATGCGTCATGAAAGAACAACACTTAGGTGCGTGCAAAAGCTCACAACAATCGATTCATCGCTCATTCGGTAAAAACTGGTCCAAACACTAACGTGCACAGCCAAACCAAGTACACCAAAGTTGAAGAAAAAAAGCCCTTGTAGGTCACACGCTCGCGCCCACGCGGTACGGCACTAGGCACAAATCGGCCAGCTCGTGAGGCTCCTGCACCCACCGATATCCCCCCCAACCCGCAAGGCCAGATTTGTAAAGCGAGCATTAAATCCACGAAATCCCGTATGTGCAGCGTTGGGAGTTAGCGCGCCGGCAAAGGGGGAGAAGTCGCGAGAAACTAACTCCTCGGCGCTGGGTGTTTAGTGCCTGCTCCTCCCCCTCCTCGCGCTTCGTAACATTTCCGCTGGGAGAGGATCTCCTATACCTGCTCCGCTAAGCTGAGATTTGAGCTTTTGGAAAGAGTCGTGGGTGGGGGGTGGGGAGTGTTACGAAGAGGAGAGAGCGAGCGCACGCTTTAACCGGTTTGGTGTTACCGTTGGATTTGGTCTATTAGAGCAAAGTGAGCATAAAGTTTAAACAATTTATTTTTTTTTTTCGTATATTCATCTAAAATTATTATTAACGTGAATCGTGATAACTTTAATGGTCTCGGCTCTCTGTGATTGGTTTTTTTTCTTTTTTTCATTCTTTATTTCATGATGAGTATAAAACATTTTGATCGAACGAGACGTCCAATGATAGTTGGTAAATAATTAAAAACAAGGTCCAGCGGGGGTGCTGTCGTATTTTTGTATTTATTATAAAACAAAAATAACGTTCTGGTCCTCATCAGGTATGAAAAGCTCAGACTCTTACGAAATGATTTTTTCAAATTACGAGTTTACATCCCCTTCGTAAAAGTCAGAGCTTTTTGTACCTGCATGAGGGCTGGGACGTTGTCCAAACGGCCGAAACGTTGTTTTTGTTTTTTAATAAATACAAAAATATGGCAGTACCACCGTTTTTGATAAAAAATCTTGATTTTCCAAGCATTGGCAACACATCAGATAGAACACCCCTGAATATCATGTTCTAGTGACAGAACCTGATGTTGCAACTAGTGAATCATCATGGGAAATATACAAATGTTCCATTACTTGGGCATAAATTGTTTGTGGTTTAGTTCCCAATCGTACGAGTAAGGACATGCCCGTAGTTTCGTTTTTTTTAAAGTATTTCTAGTTATTTTTTATCAATCGAAATAAATACTATTTTCAACGACTCAAATTAATTTTTTCCACCAAAAAATTTTCAAGCCCTTGTTAATTGTTGGCTATTTCACCGTTGGGATGGAGGTTTAAAGTACGTTGCATCATTGATGCGTATTAAATAATCTGCAGTGAACTCGTTATTAGCGTTAAATGTTTAAAAACTAAATGATCCGAAACAGGAAGTTCCCGCAACGGCAATTCGAGAGAAAAGCTCTTTGATCACTCGGTAGATGATTTTCCTCCCTTACGTGCCGGCAGACGAGAGGATCCGCTCTCGGATTATCACGGCGGACTAGTTCCCATTATTGCCTTTTCACCTCGCGTGTCCTTTCTTTAGCTTCAATTCTCGGGGCGAGGAGGTCACGCGCGCTCTCACGCCCAGGAAACCTTATTCATAATCCCAAGAAAGTGGACTCGCGTACGTGCCTCCTCGTATTACCTTTCCCGTCGATTAAGAAAGTCTATCTCGCTTTTTTTTAAGCATCATCCCATGTCCCGCGTGAGTAGCATATAGAGACTGAATCTGGAATTTGACGGTTGACTGAGATCACAGCTTTTGGGGGATAATTCTCTTAATCATAGATTTTGGAGCCTTGGCTTGGCGCTCTTGAGCACTTTTACAATCAAAACTTTAGGTAAGAGTCCTCTGTAATGCAAATTATATAAGTAATTTCACACAGTAGTGGGCGGTAAATTGGCAAAGTATGGAAACCATTTACCCTATGGACACTATAAACAATTTATTTCTTCGTACTACGAAATTTCCTGTGAACATTTCAAAAAATTATATGACACCATTTTCAAAGTGTTATTTTTTTTTTCAATGCCTCATACAAATTTTCAAAGGTAAATGATGCGTGATATTTGCAAACGCAAATTGGATAAGTAATTTGTCCAACGTCACAACGTGACAAACCTTTCCAAATAAAATAATACTGTCACCATGAAAGAGGTCTTTCCACTTTTTATCATCCAAAGCAAAGCCAACATCTGCGACCGTCACGGAAAAGAAGCAGCGAAAAACACAATACCTTCCCTGCTCTCTATGATCCACGCATACGCCCTAAAAACGACCAGACACAGCTAGCTGGAGGTCGAGTAAATCTGTTCTAATTCGGAGCCACAATAAGAGACACAGAGCGCGTGTATTTTCATTGTATCCGCGCCCCTGGGCACGCACATCTTTTCCTTCCCTGTACACGTGCAGGTAATTCCCCCCCCCCGCTTTTTTCCCTTCCTCTTTCTCCCTTCTTCTCCCCGTTCTCACGTCCTTTTTTCCGCTACTTTTTCCGTACACAAGCATAAGTTTGCTCTTCCAAGGGCTTTTGCCCTTTTACGAGTGCGCTCGAGTGTTGCTCTTCCCCCTCTAGAACCACGTGCTCGGACACGGTAATTGAATAAGACGTTGTTCATGCAGGACTCGGAGAGTTGTTTTTCCGCTTCTCTCATCTTCGTTGGGTCAAAAAGTTTGGCCAAGATTCGGGGACTCAAAAAGGGCTAGTGGGTTAATGACTTGATTCGGAAGTTACCCCCCGGGGGCAACCTCCCCCTGGCAGGATAGCCGTGGCGAACCTTGTAGCGCCATGAGCACATCTTAGTTTGATGTGGTTTGTGTGGCGACACCAGTAGTTTTTATCGACACCAGGTCTATTTTTCGGCCCCGATGAATGAGACGGGAAAACGTGGTTCCACGTACTATTTGGTCAATTTTAGTTTTGGTTGATTACGTTTTTTTTCCCCGTAAGTATATCTAATGCACCAAGTAACCCAAGTATTTTGATGAAAACGAAATTTTCGGCACAAGACAACGGTATGATACAGTCGAAACGTGGCTGTAAATTGTGTTGACGCATTAATGTATAAATTGTTTCCACCCGAAGCAACGATGAGCACCACACAAAAGCGCGCGTGCACAACGAACGGGAGACAGGGAGGCGTATGTTGTGCAAGACACGCAATAGTTGGTACTTAATTACGTAAACAAACTTTGCAATGCTAATCGCAATACAAATATTTACCGAAGGTACACGCGCGTCCAAAATACGCGTGTATATATACACAATATGCTGTGTATGGGGGTTGTTCGTACCGCGAGCACCGTATACGACTGTTGCTGCTGGAAATCGCGAAATGTTTTACCTGCCGAACCGAAGTGGAATGAATCAATTAGGTTTACAATGTCAAAGGGGGGAAGGGGGTGGGGATTTGCGCGTTGTATTTCCAAATAAAATCATTGCACCATCGAGGAAACATTTAATGCGCCGGAAAAGTTTGTATTCATTAGCGGCTAATTAACCCGCGTTTTAATAAGCCGTCGGCTGCCCGGTGTGTTTATGTATTTATGGCTCCAACGTCTGGTGGGAATTTCGGTTGTGTACCCACCGGTGATCCGCGTCTCTCGGTGTTTTTGGAATTTATGCGCATGGAGGAAGCGATGATGGTAATGACGATGGTCATTTGCATTTTTTTTTTTTAGGGAGGATGCTTTTATCATACGTGAAGATGATACAAATTGCATGTAATTACTTACCATTGGACCGATAAGATGAATTCTTTGAATCGTTTTTTTAGGATAACAATTATGGATTGTGCTGATCATAGATGACTATTGATTTACTGACAGGTACTGAGATGCAGAAACGCAAGCTCAAATCCAGTGTCAGAACGTATGAAAAAATGAGCACAGGCGGAAAAAAAGTGTAGAGGGTTTATTTAACAAGGATGAAGAAACAAAAATATAGACTTACACAAAAAAGAGAGTGAGATAGAGATGTTGAGAAATTTCAATAGGCACGTCGATAATTAGTCATGACCAATTACGTAAAAACGAGGACTTCCAGAGACATAATATTAAGTGTATGTATACTTGCAAGAAAGGAAGTCACAAATGTAAATTTTTTAAGAAATAAGAGGTAGTGACAAAGATCGCATGATATGCCATAGTGACGTAAAACGAGTCAAGGTAAATGGGTAAACAAAATGTAGAAAGACTGACATAAAAGGCAGGTCTAGAAAAATATTGATGAAGAAATTAAGAATCAGAGACGGAGATTTTCTGGTACGAAAATTAACTTACGTAATAGAAAAATAAGTCAAAAACAGTGTTTAAAAGGTACAAGCAATGATGATAAAATAATAATACAAATATAGATTAAAATGGCTAAGATAAACCTTTTTAATTTTGTAAAATATAAAAATAGTGTAGAACACTGGTTAATAACTATATGCACTTTGCAGAGCAGTGCAGAAAAACTTGAGGCGGACTACCTTAAAAAAAATTAGAATACTTTCATACTCGAAAAAGATATAAAGCCACGACGAATTAACGGACGAATTATTTTTTTACTTAGTTCATAATTATCATCGTATGATAATCTCGAGCATAAAAATTAGCTGCTCGTTTAAAATTGATGTTTGAACAGAAGCAGGTTACTAGGGAATGGCAAAGATTATTTATCTTTAATCGAAAGACTTTTAATTGTTTTTCCCCCTTTCGGGCAACTTTTATGCACATTTCAACAACGCACACCCATTACCCTCCAATGTGGAGATTATATTCAAAATCTCGTACGCAATATGCATCGGGATTATCTCGCTCCGATAAAAATCTTCCAACCACTTCGGAACAGAATAACCCACGCGTACCAGGATTCGGAAAGTGTGAAAAAAAAAAAAAAAAAAATCATGCAACAAACATGTGTTTGAGTACACACGTATGGTCGAGCGAACACGAGCGGCTTTAAATAATTTTTAAAATATTTTGCAACACTCCACTTCACGTATGGGATGAAAGGCTTTGTACTTGTCTCCCCCGATCGAGTGGCTACTTTGTATATTTGCTCTTTGAAAAATAATAGATGTGAAAAAGAGAAAAAAGTCAACGGCTCGTAATCCCGGCGTACGCACACGTGTGAGAGTTGGAGTAATTAACGTACGTGGGAATTCTGCGAGTGCTCTGTGTTGAAAAGGGAGGAAAAAATAAGGAGTAAATGGCGGGAGAAGTACCGTGGAGCTGTTGGGATAAAAGTGGTGCAGGTGTGGGGGGTCCGGGAGCTTGTACGGTTTTGCGGAGCGTGAAATACGCGAAAAAAGCTGTGCGGCTGTGTAAAACTGTTTGTACCGGCGGAACAAGGGATGTTGGGCCTTTTACTCGGTAATCCCTTTGGGTATTTTTTTTTCTTTCCTTTTTTTTGGAATAACGGTCTTATTAAGTATGTGACTTTATTTGCATTGCCTCGGAATTTGCGGGGATTTTATTGTTTTTTTAGATGGTTCCGTGTAAAAAAGGAAAAAAACTTTGTTTGAATCGGAGGACACATGAAGTCACGATGAAACTTTTCTACCGTGGTTTTATACATACATTTTTTGCAGTTTCATTACCGACTAGTCCAAACTGGGTTGATACAACAAGGAGACGGTTGAATGACTTGTTTAATTCATACTTATTTTTTCAGCAATAATTACCCTATAAAAAATTTAATTAAAATCATTTGTTTAAACTTTGAAAAAAAATATTTTGTACTTTTTTTAGAGTTTTTAATGATAACAATATCCATGTTGTTAAATATAAAAAATAAACTTTGATGTTCAGAGACACCATCAAACAGGATGTATCAAAATAAACATCATTTACAAACACGTTATTCGTCTGAAATCATTACACCACATAATGACTGATGTTTTCTGTGGGAGATTAATAAAAATAAAATCACTTTTATCTTTGGTACAATGAAACCTTCTTGCGCCTGTTATATGCCAGAACTATGATAAGTTTCACTCTACACCAAATTCACCAGCATCTCAATACATATTCGTGTAAATACGACATTACGTGACTATTGCGAGACTATCTTATTTCTTGTCAATGTAGGAGTAGCCCATAAATTCAAGATTCTTCCTTTTTCATGTTTGTCCATCGCTACTTTAGCTAAAGGCCAAAAAAAAAACTTCGTACCATCGGTGATGTAAAAATTAATTGAAACTCATCGTATGTGCAATAAATGTGTATGTGTGTATCCATTGATTCGAGAGGAAGAGACTCGTCCTGCAGAGCATGTATATGTTTATTACACCGTTGGTAATTCAATCTGCTTTGAACGGTCGAAAGAGAAAAAGGGGAAGCTTGAATTTTTTGACTTGCCGAGTGGATTTTCATTGGGCGGCTTCAAAAAGGTTTTGATATTAAACTCCACTGTTGACTTTGACGTCCGACTGGGGTGGGCCAGTATGTACCAAAATGTAAAAATATTCGTGGTATATTTGTTGGTTATTGGACAAATATCGCATTTTGTGAATTTCTGTTATTAAAAAAAAAAAAAAAAAACCAGTATCTCTTTGCACTCAACAGGACCATATGTGTATTTTTTCCACAGGAACGTACAGTTTTGATTAAACAAAAGTCAAAGCTTGACTCGGAAATCATTGCAACGGTGAGCGATGTAAAACCCACACGCGTTGGGCAATCACAGGAAGATCAAAAATGAGGCTCGACTCTGTAATGTTGCAACGGATTGAAATGCGCTGTTATCATACGTATTGAGTTCCGTAATGAAAAATGAGGATTTAACCATAACAGAGAAATGACAAACAATCATTTTTACCGTAAAAATTATTGTAGCAGAAGGACAAAATAACTACATAAACTGCATGTAAAAATAAAAAAAATGTTCTGGTATACTCTTTTGAAAGAAAAAAAAAAAAGAAATCTGTGCCATTCAAAAGTAAAATTATCACCACGAAAATCCAAGGCAAGACAGTAAAGTCCGTGAGAGGGGAGTAGGATATTTCATCAGAGGGAGGGAGGAAGAGCAAAATAAGCCACCTCGGGGTGCACAAGCCGCAAAGATAAAGTTCACCTGGAGCGTCCCCGACGGCACATCGCGTCTCCTCGAATTATACATCCAACTTATTTTCACCCCCTCCAATAGGGAGGGAGAGCGAGGATTCTTTAAAAAGGCGCCTTTGCCGCGCGGAGCGGCGAAATTGCTCGAAACTCAGACCCGCGCGGCGATTCGATTCCAGAGTTCGACTTCAAAGTGCCAGTCGCGCTTTCTGGCGTTACGAGCACACACCTACCCGGGAATATCATCAACTTCCCTCTCTGATTGCGGCTCCCACACTCCCGTCCGCAGGTGCGCGCGGCCTCTGCTCTTTTGCTCTATATAGGGTGTCAGATACTGATGTACCGTGTCTCTGTGGAAGGAAGGGGGTGGGTTGGACTTTATTCCTCAGAGGCGACTGCTTTGCTCTGGTGTAGCGGCTACCGCCCCTCCGATACCTCGAAGATGCGACCTTCGATTCCGCACGGCTTTGATTTTACCTTCGTACGTACCTCGAGGTAACTGGTTGTCGGGCTTTTTCGCTGGAGAATATCCACCTTTTGAGTACATCACCCGCTCTGCCAATTGGGTTATTTGTTGGGGAATCCCTCTAGGTGCTTCCAAAGTTGAACATATACATATATGTATATTAGAGGGTGAAATGAGTATTTTATTTGGTTTCGAGTATCATCAGATTTTCCCTTTTGCATATACTTAGAATATGTATATTCGATTTACCAGTAAGTAAGGTAATGCATGTTGGTCAATAATAATTCGATTTTTTACTTGCAGGTTGACAATGTTGAGCTGATCGATGATGTATTATCGTCAACAACGGACAGTGAGTCTATTTATAATTTTTTCTACTTGATGACAATTTTTGTATCACATAATCCATAAATTACATAGTTTTAAGAAATTGTGTATTGTTAGAACAATTTTTGATTGAAAAAAAAGGATAAGCTTTTGCGGTTGTTTCCTGCATGTGGACTATTAAGAGGCTATACGCCTCCTGCCCCATTTAACAATCAAACATCAACAAACGATACACTGAAAAAATTTTTGGAGTAAAAAAAACATAGTGTACTTGGTCATTAATTATTGTAAGAATTTCAAAAAATTTAATCAGGTATAGAAATTATTGACGAATTCATTGGTGTGAGTAGCTTATTTTTAACAAAAATTTCGTTTGTGCTTCCTATTTCTGGAACGGATGTACACTTTAGGACAGTAAAATAATTTACGGTGGAACAATCGTAACCCAGATTTTTACCACAAGAACGAGATAAAACCAACTCTTGCCGATGAACAGAAAAAATAAAATAAAATGAAATAAATAAAATTGTTTTAAACCACACCCACACAAAACGGCCCAAACTCCGCAACTGTACACAAAATATACGAGCAGGCCGGCTAACTTCCCGGCAGAGCCGGAAAATCGAGTTAAAAACTTCCCGAGGCCAGCTGTCTCTCTCCCGAAAACCCCCGCTGGTAAAAGCTAAAAAGTTAATTCGCTTAACGCGCACCAACCCGCACCACCGCTGCTGTTGTTTTCTTTCGTTGGTTCCCCTGCAATCTAGTAATAAAAAAAAAAAAAAAAAAAATTATCGGCCTCGGTTTCGGACTCCGCAATCAAATTGTCCTCTCCTCCGAAAACGAGCTTTCCCGCTTCGTGCACGAAACGCGGGGGATGAATTACCTAACGGAGCTCGCGTGCGCGGCATTAGGTCAGGGCCGCAAAAAGCCGAAAAAAGGGAGGGAAAAACGAGGAAACGGCGTCCCGTTTGTTTAAGCTCCGGCCCGTTTTAATGGGCTCTGCCTTTTTAGGCTCGCTCTCTCCGATACAGTTTGGAGATTCGGGGCGCCGGGAAAGCTCCACGCGTTGACTCTCAAGCTTACAATTAGGCACACATGATTCCGTACTTTCGAGTCCGCCGATCATGCTAGTAGTACTATCTCCTCATTACGCTGTTAAAGAGCAAAGTTAAAATAACAACGAGTGTGTAATCAAAATTTATGTTATGATAGCTTAAACTATTACACTATTGTTATTAAACTATTTCACGTATTCTATTCTACTAAACAGTTTTTTTCGTCAACGATTGGCATAACAAGGCTGTACTGAGAGTAAAACACATTTGTGTCACAGATTTTAAGTTGTCAGTCACTTGGAGCTTACGTGCTGGTTTACATTCTTCTCGGGCTTAGCGTGAACAGCTTTATTTTTCATTGGACGTCCCATTTTTATGGCAAATGTTTCAACGCGTGGATTCTTGCAACTTATCGATTATATTGGAAATATTGAGTTACAACTTGTTTATTCTTTTTCTTGCAGTGCTAGATCTTGAACTAAATCTTCGGTACTTGGTAGAAATTTGAGAATTTCTGCTAGTCAACTGAGTAGTTCTTACCACCAACTTCAGCTGACCAGCTCTTATGGCCCTTATAGTAAATAAAGCAATATTGATTCTCAAAAGTAATTAAACACTCGAAGTTATTGAAAATGTGTACTCTGATTGTTAGTTGTTACTGCACCTGTTGCAGCTGCCGTGCAGTGAGTTAAAGGAGGGGACGAGACAGATAGAGAGACCAAGTAAGACGGCACCGTGCCTTGCCGAGCTCGTTGTCGATATAATATAGTAAAATACGCTATGATCATAGTCGGTAAACTCGTCAATTGTCCATAATATCGTGAAATTCTGGCCAGCGATTGTAGTAATTTTCTACCAGGGTTGTTAAGAAAACATTTACTACCTTTATCCAAAATAACAATGTCCAATCGAGTTAACAATAATCCGTGATCCAAACCAAACTGCAAGTAACGTGTAAAAAACGTCCAAGTGTGACGACCACCGCATACTTTTTCACTAAAACTGCCTTGCACCAGTTGTACCGCAACACACGGGAAGGAAAATCAAGGCCGCACTAGTGGTAATTACACAAGTTAATTAATTGAAACTCGGGCTCGCCGAGGCTCCCGAAGCCACCTGTTCCCGCTTCATATAGGAAATTTCAAGCCCCGGTTTCCAATTGGAAACTGACCGTGTAATTTGATTGGTGTCGCGAAACCCGCGTGGGAAAGGGAAATAAAAAGAAGGGATCCCTGAAATTCCTTTGTGTCCGTTCTCTTTTCCTTCCACATCTCGCCTCGGTTCCCACTCGAGCTTTTACCCCCATTGACCGGGGAAATTTCGCTCATCGGACATTACAATTACCTTTGTTCCTGGATAATATCCGAGGTGTAGGTATATCCACCTCCCCCCTCGAGCCATTGTATCGGCTTTTTCAATTCCGTCGAGTGGCACTGGAGCGCCGTTTTAATTGATTCATCTCGAGATGTAATTAAAAGATTATTCGTACCGACTGACTCTTTTTCCATCAGGTGTTCAATCGATCGGCCTTTTTTCCCCAACAGGTGACTCCAAGAGCCGTTTCCCATGGAAACCCGACGTTTCAACTCTTGCCTTGTTTTTTCCTACCAAAAAATAGTAAACCATTCATCGGTGATAACAGTGCAACCTTTTGCTCAGTCCCAGCGTCATTTAGAGGACCATTTATCCAGCAACCGGCCATCGGTACCCCAAAAAGTATGATCAGCGCGCAGCAACTGCTACGTACATTACGTGTGCACATATACAAATCCAGAGCACGTGTCACCCGGTAATATTTGCCGGGCCGCGAGTACTCCATGAATTCGCGCAAACATAAAGAGTAGAGAGAGAGAGAGAGCACACGTGCAGGCTGATTGTGAGTCGAGCTGCAGCTGCCGGATGCGCGTGACCGGGCGGTCGTTATGGAGCTTCGGGCGGGCGCTGCTGTTGCTGTAATTGCCGAGGCTTTCGGAAGACGAGGGCTCGACGGTATCGCGCTGCCCATGGAAATTCATGGTTGAAGGTTGATTTTTTCGCGGAGAGCAAAGAATACGTAGCTACTGGTATTTGAAAGGAATAATTACAATCGAGTGCTTATTATTTCTAGGAAGGCGAAGGAAGCTTTCGAAGGACTTGTAGAAGTCATAAAATGGCATCAAATAGTGCATTTACAATAAAAACAATAAATTTACTGCACTAACGGTAATGTCTGCCTTGGTGGAGATTTTTTACTTTTGAAGATACTCAATATACTAAAACAACAAATATAGTGTTAATACGACTATTATTTCTGTTGATGAGGTTTGAGATGAATGTGAAGGGACAATTTGTACATACTTATTTTTCGTGTCGAAGTTGTAAATAATCGTTTTGTAAATATAAAAGCCTACGTAAACTTTACGGTCAACGTAGTAATATTACTACGAGATTTGTAAAACTGAAGAGTACAAGTAGAGCGTTGGAAATAAAAATACCTGCATACGACGTAGTGTAATTGCAATGGCTGGTATTTTGACAATTTTGAAAACTGCAATTTTACTAACAGTGTGGTACATATGGACAAGACTTTTTTTATAGTGTAGAATTATCCGACGAAGCTTTGATGTATTTTCGATCGAGCAAATCACACCACAAGTGACTTTAAACCCGGAATTTCGATGGAGAAAAAAAATTATCCTTAAAAAAATAAACTCGCAAGCTCATCTGTGTTCCGATAACTGAGAATCCCAGAATTTTGAAAACGCCCAATGAAACATCACACTGTCAGTCCCCGCGTTCGAAACTATGGACAAGAGTGGGAGAGAAAGTTAGCTATACTTGCACCGATCCTCATAGAGTATACGCTATGCATGCGGGGGATGGCCAATATCGCTCAATATGCATCAGATTGATATCACTATTTCGGCGCCCGAAGCGCCGCATCGATCGACCAGCCATATCGTTTCTGTCCCTCCCCACATTTTTATTTTCTCTCTTCTCCCTATTCTATTTGTATCTCGTCCGCGCACCAAATACGATACACCGGCCTCAATAAATATTCGTTCCCGTATCGTCTTTCCCGGGTTTTCGTTTTTACTCGGGCTGTCGTATTCATCTTTCGCAAAAATGGACTCCCACGGGCGCGTATAATCGACGGGGAGGACAAACAAAAAGCGGCTCTACTTTATTCCGATTGTTTTGATTCGTGGCTGAAGTAAAGGATACGTGTCTTCCCACTCGGAGACCCATCGATGTCGTGAAACAATAGTGGGGGAAACAAAAGGGAGAAGAAAAATAAAGTAGTCCTGTAATCTGGACGGGATAAGCCACGGGAGCGACGATGACGGCGTCCGTACGCGTGCAAGGGGGTAAGGAAGCGCCGGGTGTATCAATCATAGAGGGCTCAGGAGCCCGTCTAGCTGATCTCCACCTTTTCCATCATCTTTTTATACAGCAGCATCATCGGAGCTTAGCGTTTGTTTCGCCCGGGCTGACCGTCTCGAAAAACCCGCGAGAGTTATCCAGTGGTATTGAAAAGCGGTGGAGTGGAGCTGCACACGTGTCGCTTGTCATCGCCATTTGAGACGACCTCGGCTCGAGTATCGAGACAATAGACCCCGTGTGCTCGTCTCCGTTTGGCCAAGCGGAGTTAATGAGTTTTGCGAAATTGTAAATCGTTTCGTCATCCGGAGTGATTCGAAGGCAAACGTCCAATGGTTGGGCGCACGCGAGGAAAGGCGATTCACGCTGGTCACGAGGGATGTGGGACTTTTGGCAAAGTTGATTGATACTTTACGTGGTAAGCCCGTCGTGACCCTTTGTGGTTCGTTAGTCATGTAAGTGGAACACAAGTGTTTTAATAACAAAAAGGACTTTGGGTGCTTGCAAACTTTCCACTCACATGACTTCATTTGTGTCACATCACTGTGCATTCAACCTGGTCCTTGTGAATCCAGCAACAATAAATCACGTATTACAAAAGAACAAGTCAAACGCTTTACGAAATTATTGACTCAGCTTACATCGGCACGTCATTTTATACGGAAAGTGCGAAATTGCTGGCGTACATAGAGGATTTGAGTATCGTTTAGTATGTGCAATACCACAAGATTTTGCATGAACTTGCATTTATTTTAAGTCATGAAGATAATCCAGTAGTATGGCCTAGGTTAGGTCAGCCATCCCCTTCAATGGCTTGAGAGTTTTACAGTATGATAAGTAATCAAAAGTCAGGACGATAATCAAGTAGTACAGTCTGCGTTGGGTCAACCCTCCCAATCGACAACCTGAGAATAGTTCCCATGACGGTCTTTTCATAGTTTTTCCCTACGAAAGTAAAAAACAAAACACGCAAAATTTAGTTATCATCGATAGTCACGAAAATAATCAAGTAGTACAATTTAAATTAGGTCAGCCGCTTTTGTTAAGCCCCCCAAAATAATGCGTTTATAATTTTTCAAACAATCATACTACTTGAGCAAAACAAGCTATGTTCAGTAATTGATGTAAATCAGAAAGATAACCAAGTGGTATAACCTGCCTTAGGTCAGACAAACCTGTTGTGTCAATAAAGTTTATTATAGATTGATTGTCGCCATAGACCCGATCGCGTGAGACGTTTTTTTTATAGAATATTGCTTGTTCTCCCATGAATTTTGTAACCTATACCTCAAAAAAAAAAAAAAAATCCATTCCAAACGAATCGCTGCCACCAAAAATATTCCCTCGGCGTATCAAATTCACCAACGAAGCCCCTTCTCGAACCAAAAAAAAAAAATCAAAAAAAAAGAAGAGAGTGAGAAACCCCTCCTCTGCCAAAATATCGTTCGTACAAAATGGAAGAAAAAGCCGTACCTGTCCCAACGCCACTCGACACATCAAAGCCAGAGGAACGCTTAACACTGCAAGTGGCCGGAAAAAACGAAACCGGAGAACACCCAAAGGCCACTCGATTCCCGTTCGCGTACCTGGCACGCAGCTCCACCACCGCGCGCCTACATTTCAAAACGCCACACGCGCACGGAATTAATTCCACAACCCCCCGCGGGAGAAATAATTTCCGCTGGCGCTCCCCTTTTCGCGATCGCTAAAAACACGCGCCCGAGTACATATGGACACGAGAAAACGCGGGGCGTGGGGGGGGGGACGTAAATTATGATAATGCGGCGAGAGCATTACGTTAATTGTCCGCCAAACACAGAGCCACGTCCGCCGCTCGGTAAAGTTTAATGATCTCTCACTCCTGCGCGATACCCTTACACACACCCCCGCACGCTCCCACTATACGCGTACCAAGCCCACGCGCAATATGTTACGCAGAGGGGGATTTGAACGCTGCTCCCGTTATTGTAAGTTGTTGTGCGCCTCGCGTGCGTATATACTGCATCGTGCTCTTTGGAATTTGCTCGATCGATCGGCGCGCAACCTGATTCGTCGAGTGTATAACAAGCTCTGCTGTTATACAAGTATTTTCCCACCAAATGGATAATGCTGTGTTACGTACGTGTTGGAACGGTCGGGTTCCATTATTTTTAACCGATTTTCGTTAGCGATGAAATCTATTGTGACTTTGCGTTATGAGTATTTTCGTCAAACGAACGTGCGAACGGTCGACAGAGTAGCGGGTACGTGTGTTCGGGCACCAAGAATTTGATTGTTTTTGTTTCGAGTATAACAATAATCGACGCATAACAAAGGAACTGTCGATCAAACTGTGACAGATTACAAATTGGCGCTTTACAGTAGTCGATTGACAGAGTGAAAACCGAAAGCGCCAAAGCACCGCTGCGCGGGTCGATTTCATCGGGATAATGATACGAGCGATTATTCGTGTACACCGTCGCTTAAATCCGGGCTAACGATGAGGTTGCGCGGGGTATTACATATCGGGAGTCTACGCTTTGAAGATTTGCCGGATCGTTGTTAATATGGTATAACGAGCAGTTACGATAGCGCGACTGGGCTGTTTTTGTGAATGGCAGGGTTTTGCATGGGAGTAGGTGACGGATGAAAGAGGCACGGGTGATTTGGCATGACTTGCTTGTGATTTGCCTTGTAAAACGTTACTTCACGTGGAATTGCAAGTTGTGGTGGGTCTTTGGAATTAGATGGACCGAAGCACATGCTGTGCTACAATAATCTTTTATCATAATGGGCTCATTACAAATCGTGTGCACGAAAATAACATTCATCCATCCACGAGTATCCCTTTGAATTTGGAAACATTACTGATGAATTATTGACTTTACTTATTGAAATTCAATGTCGATGAGAAATAAGGTCCATTGGTATGGACGCTAGTTTTCAGTTGGTCAAACTCGCGTGCTTTATTTCGTGACAAACAATGCTCAACACATTTTATTTTTTTAAATAAATACGAACCTTACCAACATCAATCTTTATTATTATTGTTTTTATTTATTTATTTATTTATTTTTTTATTATTATTTTTTTTTTTCAAAAAACTGGCGATGACCTACACGCTGGGCTCTAGACGCTGAAAGAAGCGTTTACAAAAATGGACCTGTAGACGAAATAATCGTAGATCACTGAAAAATTAGTGGATAAACTGTACATTTTACTCAGTTGAACTAGCACATGTCTAAAACAAGTATAGTTGAAAAATCTGTTTTTGTAAAACATTGCTGTGAAATTAATACGAATTTTAAATCATGCTAAATGTATACATATTTAACTATTCCGGAATTTCTAGTGATGCTAAGCATTTTTTCCTGAAATAATTTACAAGAAGAAGTAACATCATTCAACATTTCAAGTAAATTTGCAAGTGTGTGCAACCTGTGACAAAACGAGTCACGTCGTTTAGCCTTCGTACTTTTTCATTTCTAGATAGAGTTGGTGAAATAATTACTTATTCAATCTATTTGATGTTTCACCATAAGTTCATTGTGTTGTATTAATTACACGAATGTGCAAAAATTTTAACCATAAGTGAGCTTAGGTCGAGTTTAGCTCGTTTTATAGTGAAAATGTATCGATTATCCCTCAACTCTAATGTGCGACAAGTAAAAGTCGCAATAATCGCGCAATCAAACTCGATTACTAACAACAGCAGGATAAAAATGATCATTTCGTTAATGCACTCTCACGTCCCGGCCATTACCACGTCGATTATAATAGACATTGAATCACGTAAGCGAGGCATTTCCTCGACGTATAATTAACTCGCATTAACTGACGATAACTCGCTTACCATGTATGGACCTAAATTGCTTTTGGGACGAATCACCGATATAGTATATAGTACATCAACTAAGCCGGTCGACACGTCTACTGTACTACTGGTCATGAAAATGAGCGCTCACCGCATCAACAGATATGTATGCAAACTGGCGCTCGAACATTCCTCCCTCTATTGTTTTTACGCCATCCAATGGGAGAAAAATAAATGAAAGTCCAAATCAAAAGAGCAAAAAAACCGGACTCACACTCGATAACGTCGTGGATCGGCACGCGTATATATATATGCACAAAAAAAAAAAAAAAAAAAAAGGAAAATGCCGGTAGTAGCAAAAACCACTCGGATTCCCATATCCATCGCGCGAGCGTATTATGAATTCGAGTGGTGCGTTGACAATAACCCGTCGCTCGCGCGTCGCGTGAATTCCGATTTGATGAAGCAAATAATTCGCTCGCGCCTCCCACGCCGACACGGATGCACCCGAGGGGCTGCAGATATTTCGAGAGGCGCCCCCCTGACATTGGGACGCGGGGCTAGTGTTTCACAAGCGAGAGATTTTATGGGGATTGTTTTCGGATCATTTGATATCGAGTTCGAGTGTACCCGCGCGTTCGATCGTGTGCGCGTGGGCCGCAGGTCGGTGTAGATGATTGTCGATGGGACTGGGGAGAAGTGGGGGCGTTGGGTCTGATCGAAATGAAGGGATTAATGGGAGCAATGGGCGTTGTAGGGGCCACGTATTTTCAAGTTTCGAAAAAACATTTTGGAATTATTCCGAGACTTCGCAACACATTGAAATCATCAAAAGTTCTAAATTTTCATGGGTTACTTTCAAACGTCGCATGAGACTTCCGATGACTTTCACTTACTTTCGTACTAGTTGTTCACTAACTTTTTAAGTGAGCAGCCCCTTGCATATGTAGTACACAAATTTCCTTTTACAAAGTGTGGAAACATCAACGATCAGGATGAAATGACAGTGATATGCATAAAAATGAGTAGTCTTATTTGATACTCTGGTTCGCTAGTAAGTGTGAAATTGCAAGCGATTCGGGATCACATCGACAAGGCATTGGATGAATGCACGTGAATTTATCACATCGAGGACGTGCGAGATGTGTACCGAATTGATACGCGGGCATGTGTGGTCTACGAGGTTCGCTGAAGCACTGCGGAGCACATGTTTTATGACTACACTCGCGAGAAGGTCGTATAAACGGACGTGACGAAGCTGGACTGTTGACGTTTTTATTTCAGCGTGGATGGCTACTAGCTCTTGGTTACGCGTATGGCGATGCTTGTGGGCATCGTAGATGAGAAACGTGTGTGGCTTACACGTGTGAAGATGAAAATGTGAAGTGCACCTCTGCAACTTTTTTTACGCACACCGCACGTAAAATGCATGTTATGGAGGTATGATTTTTTTTTATTCTGTGTTCTCTTCCATGCGCATTCATTTTTCCTGATGGAAGACAATGTCGTATTTTTACAATAATCAAGTAGAACAACCTACTTTATCTCAGGTCTTTCAGTTTGATTCAGTGATTATTGGTACGTGTAAGAAAAACGCGTCATGTGTTTTTATGAAATTATAAATAACTGGTTAGAAAATCAAGTAAATCACTGTCAATCAAGTACAACCGCTGAATGAATCTGTTTTTTTAATTTCTGAAATCATTTTTTAATTATTTTGCATACAAATTTCACAGCACTTTACAGTCATCGAAGTCATAAAAAGTAAGTAGTATATTCAGCTTTAGGTCAGCCCTGACTGTTAACTTTCTTTACAATTTTTATCCAAAACCCCATTTTAATGCGGTGGTATCTCAAAATCATTGAAAAGTATTTCAATGCTCAAAAGTAGTATAACCTGAATAAGGTCAGACATTTCTATTAATTCAAGAATGTTCCACAGAGCAATAGGTGATTCTTGGACAAAAATACAATAATTGGCGATTATTAAAAGATATCGCAATAAACGAATAGTATAACTTGTATTAGTTCAAAAATCCAACATTTCAATTATCTCTCTAGAGAATTCTCATAAATATATTACATTTCGGGAGTTATCAAAAAGATAAACTATACAATATTAATTTGATGATCATCAAAAGATGTACCATTAATCAAGTAGTTTGATCTACGTTTAGTCAGCCATCTCAATACAGTATTTCCAATCCATTAAAAGCTATAAAAATAATCAAGTGGTACTGCCAACGTTAGGTCAGCCATCTTCATCGAGTCGATTGAGAACCGAAAATGATGATTTAAAGTTTTTTAATTAAAAGTTGTCAAAGAAGACCCAAACAATATTTTAAAAATATCAAAGTTGATTACGACAACTGAATTGAGTAATAAGTCTCAGGTTGTTTGATTTAGGACAATTTAAAAAACATATCGATCATATATTTATGTTTCTATGTCACAAATCGGTAATCTCGTCCACAGTAGGTCAGAGAATTCAACCGACTAATTGTATTGTACATCATAAAATAACTATCACCCAGTTCTTTCCCCGTGAACTCAGAGGTGCCGTGAAAATCAAACTTCAGCCAGAATTCAGGAACTACTGTCAGCAGCGCGTCATGGCCCATCTGTTACCTCAATAAATAAAGCGTTGAACGCCGCGTAAACGTCGTCCTGGCGAGAAGCAGCCGAGGGGTGAGGGAAGGGGGAGGTTCAAAGAGCAGCCACCCATTAGAATTAGCGGTGTGCTAGAAGAAACTCGTCTGCCGGCTACAACTTGTTAAAACTCCGAGTCTCGCGAAAGAAGAAGCCGCGACACGGAATAAGAGACGAGGAGGGCCGAGAGGGAAAAAGGTGGAGGAGAGAGTAATCCATCTACTCATCTCGGAGTAATTAAAACTTATAACTCGCACCTGTCCTCTGCTCCCCCACCCGGCTGCCTCTCCTTCCGCTTTTTCGCACCTCCCGTCCTCTTCTACCCCCCTACCCCCCATCTCGGGGGAGAGCGCGCCCCATCGACTTTTGCATATTTCATAGCCGACTCCGTGAAAAAGACGCTGGCAATCGGGGAACTTGGTGTTTCCGATTATCTCTTTAACTTTTCGCCGCTGCCGCTCGGCTAAAGGACGCCGGCAGAAGGAGCTCGTGAGGAGCAAGGGGTGTAAATTCGTTTTGTTTTTCCCCGCCACAGCTGTATCCGCCGAACGAGTTAACATTATCAAGTTTGCCACGTCACTTAGTTCGGCGAGAAGTTCGATAAAAACTGGCGAACGGTATATTTAATAGCGCGTGCAGCGTTACAACTTCACTCTCGAGCTCGTCTCGAGCTGGGTGTGTATGAAACCATCCGCAAAATTCTCGCCGGGGCCGAACAAGTCCGTAATTGACGATGAGACCCTCGTGTGATGCACCGCGTCGGGTGGCTTTTAAAGCCCGCCTTAGACGTTTCGAGTGGCGATGCGTAGGGTACAGACGACTTGTAACAATGAAGGCGCAGACAAGCCGTTATTAACGACGAGCGCTGATGTGCGCTCGGCTCGAGAGTTCAGACGAGCAGCTTTTGTGCTGTTACTCGGTGCTGTGCTGATGTTTTGGATTGTTGGGCTTATATTTGCTGGGCCTAGCGTGATGATCGCGTTTGTTAACTTGACACGCGCGGGGGTGGGGGGTTAAGTCTTGTTCTTGGGTACGACGAGTCATGGATCTGATGATTTGATATGCCTTGTGGGAAAAGGTATTGGAAACTGTTGGTTGATTTTATGCGGAACTTTGGAGACACGGGCATAAATTGCTCTTATTATTTGTTTTTATACATCTCAAAAGAGTACTTTCAAATCCATACTAAGCGACATAGTAGCTAATTATAATTTTAACTATAGTTTTAACTAGTCTTGTAAACTCTTTATCTTTGTATCCTTACTATGTATAATCATGTAAATTTCTCACTGATGGCCAGACATGGTTTATACCACAAGGCCTTAATAAAGAAAAATCTGAGCTAATCTAATCTACTATTGTGAAAAAATGTAGCTATAGATGCGAACTTTCTGTTTAGGGCTTGAAAAAAAATTTGGATCCCGGAAGGAATATTTATGCTAGATGATAATGGTGTCAGGTATCCAAGAAGTTTAATCAAAAGGAATAAAAAAGTGCTCAACATTTTAGTACTGATTGTCGAAAAAAAGTCACGTCAAGTTAGCATTTCAGATCGAAAAGTGAATAAAGCCATCTCGAGCCATCACTTTTTTTCACGTGAGAGTAGAAAATCTATGTTATACGGGAAAGTTGCAAAAACACAAGTGTTGAATATCTGAAGTAGTTGTAATTTTTTTGTATAATGCACATTTCACTCTCAGATTAACTGCTAAAGCTATGAATATCAATAAAATAGCTAAAAAGTTGTTTTACTTTTTCCTCCTACTAAAAAGACATAATTATTTTTCAACGAACCGTTGGAAATAAGTAGTTAAATTATTAAAGATAAATTCACTTTTCATACGATTTGTTTTATTCCACGTTATCCTGTGGATTTTGAAAAAATAAAACTTTTCACGCTACGGATTTTCCCTACATTTGTCCCGTTCACGCTTGAAACGATGAAAACCAAGTGAAACTGACACAATATTGTCTTGTGGTAGCCGAAATTTGTTGGTACTATTTTTAGATGGTTTCGAAGGCACAATGTTTGAATAAATAATGCGCACGAATTCAGCCAATTATTTCTCTTGATCCAAAATAACTGTTGACCATTTCCTCGGCGTTCCCCGCCTAATCCGCTACAACAGCCCAACAAAGAGCCCCTAAATTTCATTTACACAAAGCAAAGCCCCGTACAAAGGGAACGTATAGTACATTTCCGTTCCCGAGGTCGAAAAAAACGCAGGGCCAAATCCCGAGGAAAATCGTACGTGATACAGCGAAAAGCTTCCCCCCATCGAACAGTTTTTCCAAAACCTCGCGCACGCCCACAATATCAAGCCGCACTAAATGTCCCGTGACTGTCTCGTGCGCGGGAGGAGGTGGAAGGTAATAACAGTTCCGATGAATTCACGGCGACGCCCGAACCGTTTTTCCTGGCTGACAATGGAGGAGGAAGGACGCTGGACTAGGGAAAAAAAGAAAAAACCTAGCCCAAGCAGTAGCTACGAACGAGAGGGAGGGAAGAAAGAGCCAAGTGATATTAGAGCAAAGTTGTCCGTCTTGCCCGATCCTTTTTTTTTTCTTTTTTTTTTTTTTTCCTCGAGTAAGAGGAGGAAGGCGCGCAATGAGGCGACAAAGTTCGAGACTGCTGTTTTCCATTGTGTGTACGCGCGCGTGTTTGTGTTGCTGCAATCTACCGGACCACCGACTGTACTCTGTGGGCAAGGGACTTTACTCTTTTTTTTTATCTCTCGCCACAGCTGCTTACTTTTGCGATTGCGAGTTTATTTTTTCGAGGCTGGAGATAAGTCTGGAGAAGTTTTGACTATCCTGACGAAGAATAATCGAGAAAGTACTCGACTGCATGGGTTTAAAGATTTGGAAAATAAATTTTTGTACGCTTGTAATGGGGCACTGTAAAAAAATTGCTGTTTGACCGGGGCTCTTGAAAACTCGTTGACGATTCGAAAGAGGAAAACGAAAAAAATTCCAAGAAGGGACACAACGAGTGGAAAAGTTAAACAGAGCCTAATGGAGAAAAATGGGGCCCGATAAAAGTGGAAAGTCTCGAAAAATGGGAGGAGGGGATCAAAAGAAAAATTAGAAATGAGAAAAAAGGTAATTTTGTAAGGGGGAAAAAAAAGAGACACAGAGAGAAACTTTCCGAGAGAGGAAAATGCCATTTGGGCGGAGGACCAGTGATTCCGGAGCTTTCAGGGGTCGGGACGTTACATGCGCGCAGTGGCCCACATACCGGTGGAAAAGGAAAAACTACGGTGGCCCGTAAAGTTCCGACGAATGGGACGCGTGAATTTGTAGAAGATCCTCCCTGGGTCGCAAAGAGATTGAGTCTTTAATTTATGGAGCCGCATTTGACTCGCCTCCCTGGCTCTCCCTTCACTTCGTCTTCCTTCTCCTTTTGCTGGCTAAGGAAGGTTCTTTATTTAACGCGATATTTTATCGCGTGACTCGTCAATCTGAGCTTCTTTCCTCGCCCGATTGACTTGCGATCCTCGATGAGTTATCCACTTTGCAGCGACGGGTTGATTTTCTTCATTGAAATGTACGTTGTTTGGTGAATGATGGTGAAGTGTCCTGTTTAAAGTATACAAAATAATAATAATAGAAAAATTCGTGTGTGCAGCCTATTCGTCTAAATAGTTTTTCACCAAATTTTTTTGGTCATGAATAAAATAATATTAAAAACTGTTTGATTGTAAAATAATTTATACTTTACTATAAATATTCATAATTTGCAACATTTTACTTATACAAGAAACCTATTTATGGATGTAAAGATCAGCAGTTTTTCGTACTTTTACATGTATTAATAGTATTCGTTCAAGTATGACCCTCACAATATCATGAAACAATTTTTGAAATCACACACAAAGTACATTATATACATGTGGTTGAAAAACTTTGATTTTCAATTCAACGTATGGCATCGTAGGATAAAAAAGTTCCCTTAGCTACGATGCATCCTATATCTCTAAATCATCAATTTTCCATGTCCAACGAACGCTGCAGCAAAATCATAATCCATCTCCAAAGCGCGTAATCGCTAATACCCACCCAAATTCCCAATAATATTACTTCAAATTCCAAACTACACGTGTACACACACACACACGCCCAACTCGACCACACCGTTACTAAGTCACTTTCCCATATTTCACCCGTTCCCAGTCCGTAAATCTTCGTCTAGCTGATGCTTTTCTATTTACGGATTATCTCACGAGTTAACCCGGTTACCGCGCCGAAACTCACTCGCACGCGTACATGCAAAACCACAGCTTCCCTCCTGTCGAGCCGTATCGCCTTATATCCCCGCTGAAGCGAGAAAAACATGAAAACCCTCGGAGCTTTTAGAGCCTTTGAGCTTTTGCATACAATACATGCGCACACCACATTCGAATCCATAGGGCGGACGAGCTCCGGGACGGAATATAATAAAAGCCGCCGTGTCACTTCTAGGGGGTGGCGGGAAAAAAGGCCGAGCGTATAAATATATGGTCTTTCGAAGATCTTATAAGCGAGGGACACATGCGTTCTTGTATACCCCAATGGTTCTCGGGGCCGTGGGACACATGTATGTATATACGTATATATTAGACACACGTTTCCCGAAGCGAGGGAGAATCGAGGCATCGCCGATGCAATTTTGCCATTCCGGAAGCACCTCGTGGAATCTCCTTCCAAGCCCATCGTCCTTTCCTCCTTCCTCCTCCGTCTGCGTCCTTGTCGTCCTTCTCTTTCTGTATGGGCATTATTGACAGGCTGGTGTGTTTCGTGGCTGTTTGTTTACTCCACGATCCAATCTTTTGGTTGGTGCTCGATGTTAGCCGACTGATTAATTTCTGCTGGAAACTGAGTATGTCTCGAATTTAGGCTCGGCTGGTACGGTATTCACCTAAATTTCTATTTTCTTGTTTTTTTTTTTTTTTTCAATGCTTTAATTTTTTGCTATAAAGGGTATATAAATTACGCCACTGGAGCGCCAAGTACGAGCTTGAGTGTCCGAAGAGCGTGGTTGGTGTACGTTTAAGTCCGAGTAGCTTACATTATACTCCTTCTTTGATTATTATTTTTTTTTTTTTTGTATATTTACTGTGCCCTTAGTTAAAAAAATAAAATTTTTACCTCGTGCTACTATATTTTTTTAAGCAGAACAATTGAAAAGTCATATTTTTTTAGTATATTGCTAGGTAATTTTGTTTTTTTTAATTGTTGAAGACGAAAAACAATTATCACTTTTCGCTATAGAGCTTCCTTAAACTGGTCATAACGAATAGAGTAGTGATAAATATCGAATGACTAGAATAGTGATGAATACTAATAATGAAAGTAGTACTAGAGTTAAATTAATCATGAAAATTGTATATTGTTATATAAATATTATTTAATACTTGGAAGTATTATATTTGATTTAATTTTATTGTTTTTCCTCGTTCAATACTATTGTTGTCAGTTAAGCCCAGAAATAGGTTCATGTATTTATTCAATTGAATTCTATTGTGTAAAATAAAATAAAATGAAAAAAAAATCCATTTAAAAAAGCTATGCTATTAATGGATCTGTAAAGTGGAAAATAATATTTTCCTCCGAGTCACCTGTATATGATTACGTTTAAAAGCTTGAGGTGATTAGGTTTCTGATGTTTATAAAACTGAATTTTTTATTGAAAGTAATATATTTGATTTATTTGAAAAATTTTGTTACAGACTAAGTAAGAAAAAATAAAAGTGATGTGCCATTTTTGTGCTGCCCCCACATTGACTTTGTCGTAATATAAAGCTTATTACATCCCAATAACCCTGAAACAC